>KZ652754.1:36075-48301 GCA_001010745.2 Gerris buenoi | reverse complement strand
TAAATTTTGCAGAACAGTGTTATTTATTTCTCCTCAATGTACCTATTTGTATAAGTCTAAACTTTAAAGGGCGGTAGCGACCCCTAAAACCATTCTAAAAATTTTGAAAAAATCACTACAATTCTTTTTTAATGAGTATAACAAAATGGCAGGGTGCCCCGGTATAAATTGTGAAAAAAAAAAAAAATGTACCATTTTTTAAGGACCACCCTAGTGTGTCTCCAATTTTATCCCAAGCCTCCTTTCGTGAATGTTTATTTTGATATTCCCGGTTTTTTTGGAGGAGGATTCACCCGAACATATTCAATTAACATGACTTAAAAAGAAATCACCATCTAAAAAACCATCTTTAAATAAAAAAAATCACTATAAACGGTATTTAAAACAGTAGTAATAAAGCACCTGACTCTTCTGGTGCCTTCCCACGTCTGAAGAAATATCTGGAACTTTAGATATTCTTCCCACGTGCCATAAGGCGTGTGGCGTCAGATAACATCATATCTCGCGTCCCCACGTCACGTCAGAACAATGTGAACAAAGACTCACAAAACCCTGTGTTACTTTTTTATATCACATGCATTATGACGTGGGCCCATGTAACGCAGCTTAAGACATAGTTTATAACGAATATAAAGTTTACATTACTTGATTCAATAACAATACATAGATAAGTTGATATTGTTTGAACATGCTTGTTATCAGTTTCTCAGTGTGTATTCCCCTAGAGAGTAGTTAAAATCACCCTTCTTATGATTTGTTTTATGGTTTTTTATTACATCATTGAACTTTTCTTCGACTGATCACTCATCCATCCATTATAACTCACAAGTTATAATGTCATCTCATTTTATTGCCGTCTCCTATGAATCAATAGTAATTGTAGTTTTATTGCGCTCCAAGCCGTGAATTTTATAACTAGTTAACTGTAATATGCTTTATCTAAGATACGTGATATAAACATTACATCTCTGTTTAGATTCGTAGAAAGTGATTCTTTACACACCTGTATTAATTGCGCATGCGTGTCACATTGTTTTGAACAATTCCTCTTTTTTTCCACTCTAGTGACGTAAAGAAGAAGAATTCCTCTTTTTTTCCACTCTAGTGACGTAAAGAAGAAGAATTATCAACTTTACACACGATTAGCGAGTTTGTTTACATTTAACATAACTAATTTGATGTTTATTTAATAAAAGTAACTGTTTGTATCGAGTTTTTTTGTGAAAATCAATGAGTGATTTAAGTGATTATGAAGAATATGAGGAGAATAATACGCCTTCCGAAATAATTAATTCGGCACAAAATACAACTAACGAATTGATGTCATCTTTATCAAAAGAGAAATACTGAAATACGAGCTTACATACAGGAAGTTTGTTATTTTTTTCTGCATTTATTATTAAAATCTAACAATCATAGATAAAGTACGGTACGCAACTCGTGCAAAAACGGCATTTTGCATTGCTCGTGTGGTCGCTCGGGTGTAAACTCCACACTCGCATGCAAAATGCTACTTTCCACACTCGACGCGTAATGTACTATTATATTGATGAGGTGTAATTGCAATTCACCTGCATTTTATATATTTACCTATACTCTTATAATGCATCGCCTCATGATAAATTATTAGTAGATAAATATTGACAGTAAATGTGTCATTAAATTCATAAATATTTAAGTAACGGGGTTTGACTAATAAACTAGTGGTTTACGAGTGAATGTGATTTTTCTTGTTTAACGTTTTTAACCGTATTTCGACTAAATTTCAGCATCAAATTAACTTTTAAACATACCTTTTTCAATCCTTTATTTTAACTTCACTTTTGTGGGTGCCTGTCGTCAAAATCTTTGGAAGGATAGCTAACCCTCTTTCAGTGATCCGAAAGTTGGTACATAGACTCTCTACCGATACAAAAACAGTCTAATAAATTCATTAAATTTTACTAACTAAGCATCGCGAGCGCAATGGAATAAATACTAGATAGTTAATCATGATGAGTTGATAATTAAAGAATAATATATGCAACAAGCCTTCACCCCGCGCTCCGCGCGGGGCTCATGCTAGCTAATAGTAGTTTAATTATTGTCGTGTAGCGTGTAGGTAAAGAGAATGGAGTGGAGGTAAAGGTGTGTGTAGGTAAAGAGAATGGAGCGGAGGAAGGTAGCAAAGTGGGAAGGGTCGGGGTGGAATGGTCTATGTCTATACTATCCCGCTAACTCAGTGTCCAGCGTAGGCTGGAGAATTCAACACTAACTAACCTGCGTTAGATTAATTACCAAGCCTTCCTTTACGCTCTCGCACCAGAAAATATTTAATAACTTTGGTTCTACTCAATATTTTTCGATGAAACCAAGCCTACAAATTGCACAGTTTGCGCTCACCTCTGAAAAAAAATTAATTGATTTCATTTAGCCAGTTTTGCTTCTATAAAGTCTGACTGAGGTGACAGACACACATACACACATACATACATACATACATACATAGGGTAAGTGTCCATCTGAGACTAAATCTCGAGAGCTAGTCTCGAGATTAGTCTCAGAACCTTGTCCACTTGAGAGCAACATCAGCCTCTCTCGAGTCTCGGAGAGTCGGCGAGTCTCCGATACTAGTCTCAGTCCACTAGCGATTTCAATCTCGAGAGCGAGTCTCGATACTAAAAAGTCTCAGATGGACACTTACCCATACATACACGAAAAAAGTTAAGGCCGGATTCGGTTTTCGGGATGTATAAAACGAAAAAGTATCCAAAAAATTTTCAATTCTGACCAATGTACAGACAAAACTTTAATTTTATATATATAGATATGCTAGTAATAGAGAGCCGAGCAGTGGGGAGAAGGGTTATTCTACTATCCCTTAACTTTTCTACACGTCCCAGCCATTCCACTTCATTTATTATAAAATTTATCACTTCGCTAAACAAAAACTACTGCATGCATCAAGTTGAAATTTTACATGCCTGATTTAATTGTGCATTAGACGATGTATATGAAGTTTTATTAAAATCGTTACGTTAGAACGTAAAATATCGATACAAAGTAGTTTTCTTTACTAAATGATCGAAAACTATAAATATATAAGTATATATTTTCTTCGGGCCTTGGTTAGGGTTGTAATATATAAACTTCTCCTTTTCTTAAAGCAGTTATATTTCGCCCTAACTAAGGGCTTCCTCAGGCTAAAACATTAAACATTCAAAACAACGTTTTGTATAAATACAATGGTGAATATTTTTTTTGATTTAATAGAGTATTTTTTTTGTGGTTGAAATATAAATAATGTAACACAGTAAACAAACTAAAAACATATATCTATATAAATACCTGGTAATATTTCCTAGGACATAATCTTTAGCACTATAAAAACTTTGTCATGAAAAAACAATTTCTAAACATATTGTAACGGAGCCACCTTCTACTTAGTACTTCTACTTCTACTTCGTACTTCACTAATAACTTAAATAACACATTCTCAAGAACAGAATATATCTGAACACAAAACTGACAATCTGTCAACATTATTAAAACAATAATCCAACGACACGTGACTACGTCACACTACTTTCCCCCCTTAATGAGCCGGCGCCTCGTCTGGTGGATGAAATAGTTTCAGTCGATCAAAATGTACAATTTTCTTTCTTCTCCTAGCCCGTTCGTCTTGGACTCGATAGGTCACATCCGAAATCTTTTTTATAATTTTGTAGGGTCCTTCCCAAGGCCGATGTAACTTGCTTGAGCGACCCCGTCTCATAGCAGGGCTCCACAGCAGAACTAATTCGCCTTCGCTAAATGGAGCTCCCTTAGCTCTACGATCGTACAGCTCCTTCTGTCTTCTTTGAGCGCCCTCTTGATTATTTTGTACCCTAGCATGGGCATCTGCCATCCTTTCCCGCATGCGAAGAACGTAGCTTGGAAGTGGGTACGACTCTTCGGCTGGTGGAAGTAGAGAATCTATAGGGTATCGCATTTCTCGTCCTAAAAACGCACAGTACGGTGTAATTCCTGTTGATTCGTGAATACTCGTCCGATAAGCAGATACTACCCACGGGAGTTTTTCATCCCAGTCCTTTTGTGATTCACAAACGACCTTGCTTAGCATATCACAAAGAGTTTTGTTGAATCTTTCGACTAATCCGTCGGATTGAGGGTGGTAGGGAGTAGTCCGTGTCTTAAATATGCCTAATTTATCACACACTCCCCTAAACAGTTCGCTTTCGAATTGTCTGCCCTGGTCAGTGTGTAATTCTACCGGGCTGCCGTACCTACAGACAAATTCTTCCAAAAACTTTTGTGCCACTGTTTTCGCTTCAATATTTGGCAAAGCATATGCCTCAGTCCAACGGGTAAAGTAGTCCGAGACCACCAAGATGTATTTGTTTTCTCTTTCAGTACGCGGTAGGGGACCAAGGATGTCCATCGCGACTCGCTGAAGAGGAAATCCGGATTCACTTGTTTTCATTGGAGCTCGACTTCTACCTGGTTTCCTTTCACTACACCTTTGACAACTTCCCACCCACAGCTCCACATCTGAATGAAATCCTGGCCAGTAGAACCGAGTTTGCACTTTCGCCACTGTCTTCGCAACTCCTAGATGACCTCCTAGTTCGCTTCCGTGGAAATAGTTTAAGACTGTCTGAATTAAACTAGTTGGTGTTAATATTTGGTAGACATCGTCTTTACCTTCCCTGTAGTATCGTCGACACAACAACCCGTCTCTAACGCAGATTCTGTCCCATTGAGTCCACAGCGACAGAAGTTTCCTTCCTTTTCCTTTAACTTCCTCAACAGGAGGTTTCAAACCATTATTTATCCATCTCAGCACATGTTTCAAATCTGGATCATCTTCCTGTTGTTTTCTAATTTCAGCTTCTAACTCACTAGCGCTTCTGAAATTAATTAAATTAATCTCTACCTGTGGTACTTTATTTTTTTCTTCTGAACCACATTGACGACACAATCNTCATCAATTTTACAATTTTGCCGTCTAAGATCATCTTGAAAGGGTGTTTCAGGCTTTTGATAACTACAACTAGCTTCCTGCACGACTTCTACACTAATGGGTGGCTTCCTAGATGCCTCTAGATCTGCGATAGCTTGCAGTTCCAAGGAATTGTGAACGGCCTCAGTTATGGTTAGGGGTCTTGCCTGGCGGACACTTAGTCTTAGACTGTCCGACCTAATGCCTGTCAGAAACTGATCTAGGATTAGTTCATCTAACAGATTAGTTCCTACGGACGGATAGGCCTCCCTTGCCAGTACTCGAAGTTCCAAAGCAAAATCGTTAAAAGGTTCATTCAATTTTTGCCTCCGCTCCCTAAATTCTATTTTCTTTAAACTTCGCAACTCCGGTGGATTAATCTTTTCCCCAAGGGTGGTCACTAAAAGATCGTAACTAGCTTTTATTTGATCTGGAAGTTCCGAGTACAGTTTTAACTCGGTTCCGACCAAACACAATGCTAAAAATTGAGCCTTAACTTGACTCGTTTTCCAGTCGTTTATTTTACTTATCATATCAAACTGTAATATAAAGTCTTCCCAACGCTCAGACTCGAATTTGTCCGGCATAACTACAGGACGCCTCGGTACAATCAACCCGGCCTCTATCCTTTCTAAACCTCGAGGTACATCGACATCCTCATCACTCGACCCTCGACTTCGACGGGAATTTTTTTTCTGTCTTTTTGACATATTTTTTTTACGTAAAAATAAATAACAAAAATAACAAAACGCTCTTACAACACCGCTGGCACCAATTGTAACGTAGCCGCCTTCTACTTCGTACTACTACTTCTACTTCGTACTTCACTAATAACTTAAATAACACATTCTCAAGAACAGAATATATCCGATCACAAAACTTAATGACAATCTGTCAACATTATTAAAAAACAATAATCCAACGACACGTGACTACGTCACAATATAATAGGAAATAACTTGAATATAAATAAATATAAATATAAATATAATATAAATATAAATATAAATAACTTGAAATCAACTCCCAGGGAGTGACTAACATTAATTCATTTAAAAAAAATATATATTTTTCTCTATTTTAAACGTTTAGGTCCGCTTTAATAATTTTAACGATCTTCATTAAGTCATAGCGATGTCGCTGTTTGTTTTACTAAAAAATATTATTTGAAAAAAAAAAAAGTTTGTCTCGTCGAATAGATAAAGTTAGAATTTATTCCCGTTAAAATTTTTGTCCCTTCCAAATTTAATTTTGAAGCGCACGTTTACGCGAGCGTTGCACGCGAACACTTGAACAGACAACGTTTTCCAACGAACTCGTCTTGAGCATTGTAAAAACGAACATGTGTACCAAATTTCATCAACATCGAGTCAATTTTTCCTCAAGTTATCGTCGTACGTTTCAGACACACAGACACAGACAGACACGGAGCATATTTCGTTGAATGTAGGAAGCTCGCTTTAATTATTTAAAATTAAAATGAATTAATACCAATACTTACTCTCACACAACCAAAATGCAAAAATATAAATGATTTATAATTAAAACTTGGTTTTTATAAGCTAGTGTATTATTTAAAAAAAATGATTTAAGTAGTTGTAATACTTATTTATTTGCATGACAAATCATTATCCATTGTACTTAACACACGAAACATCAAATATACGCCAAAAGCATGATAAGCAACAGGGGTAGATCAGGTCGAATAGAAACTTGACATGCTTTGCTATCCCCTCCACTTTGATCTCCCCTCTCGCAAACTTCATATGATTGAGTAAAGCTTGTCGTAGTATTGACGGGGAGTGGAGCGTCATAACGTAACTCAGAGTCGGTTCTCAGTATTTCCAATCACTCGATAGCGTATAAGAAGGAGTGAGATAGCACGGGGAGGCCAAACCATCTAGATGGAGGTGTAGAAGGAGAACCAGCTAGGTGGAGGGATAGCAGGAGAACCAGCTAGTGTTATAATTCCCCTCAGGTCGTATATCCTTCATGGAAAACTCCAGCTTTTAACACTCCCTTCAATCTCTCTACATCGTAACATTTAGCACTGCACCCAAAAAACAAAACAAAAAAAACGCAAAAAAAAAAAAAAAAAAAATCAGAGAACAATGTAAAAACTGAAATCCCTCTTTTGCTCTATTAAATTCCTTAGATAAACATTTTTTAATTCATATAGCATAACTTCAACTGAAAAAAATGTCAGCTAATTTCTTTGGCACATAGCTTCCTCACGCCATATTAGTGTGGCACATATCTTCATCACGTCCTATTAGTGTGGCACATAGCTTCATCACGTCATATTAGTGTCGCACATAGCTGCATCACGTCCTATCAGTGTGGCACATAGCATCCTTGCGTCCTATTAGCGTCACACATAGCTTCATCACGTCCTATTAGTGTAGCACATAGCTTCCTCACGCCATATTAGTGTGGCACATATCTTCATCACGTCCTATTAGTGTGGCACATAGCTTCATCACGTCATATTAGTGTGGCACATATCTTCCTCGCGTCCTATTAGTGTGGCACATAGCTGCATCACGTCCTATTAGTGTGGCACATAGCTTCATCACGTCCTATTAGTGTAGCACATAGCTTCCTCATGTCATATTAGTGTGGCACATAGCTTCATCACGTCCTATTAGTGGGGCACATAGCTTCATCAAGTCCTATTAGTGTGGCACATAGCTTCATCACGTCGTATTATTGCGGTACATAGCTTCATCACGTCCTATTAGTGTAGCACATAGCTAAAAAAAACAAGATCTATTATTATGCCACGGTTTGGTCAGAAGTCTGAGTTGAAAGTAAAGAAGGAAGGTTTAAATAAATAATAATATAGTAAGAGACTTTAAATGTAAATATAATAATTGTAAATAGCAAAACTTTCATTTGGTTGGTTGGAAGGAGGGAAGGGTATGAGTGGTACTTGGAGTGCAGACACCTTGTCGTGGTGAGTTCTGGGTCATTTAGATGTACAAAATCAGCAAAGAGCTGCACATTAAAAATAATTTTAAAAGAAGAAATATTTTTTTAACAACCACGCTTACGAAAAAAGCAAAACAAAAAAATGAATTCGACAAAAGAAAATATTCGTTGAATGCAATGTCAAAAAAAACCCTTAATAAAGGCATTTTGTTTTCGAAATTTGTCCTTTTTTGCGCAAATGCAAAGGAGAATGGAATATGGTGAAAGCATTTTTTTATGCTTAGATTTACTTCATAGAAGCCAAATATCACTATATCGATTGTCTCGTAACAAAATAGTGCCCTGAGTGATTTTTTCGCAAAATAGCTAAAATATGCCTTTTTACGTAAATTTCAATTTTTGTGCGATCGGAAGATGTTAACCGATTTTGATTATTTTTTTTTTATTTTGTTTATGTATGCATAGAGCAAGTTTTTTTCACTATAGCGACTCGAAAAAAAATAAAAAGTGTTTTTCGGCCCACCCTAATAACGGGGTAATACTTTTACTTTTTATGGAAACACATCAAAACAAGCGAGACACCTCGGATTCCTATAGCAAGACCCAACCACCTTCCTGTCTAACCTAATACCTTGGAATAAAAAATATCGTTGCATTATTAGTGGAAAAAACAAATATTTTGTACTCATTTAAATTATAGTTTTAATCTACTTTGTTTCTGATGTGTGACACGTGACACACATAGCTAGCTTCCTCCAGTCCTTATTTTCTTATATTTTAATATTATATTATATTTAATATTTTATGCATTAAAACCCTATTTTTTACTACGTTTTTATTAGCTTGCTTTCTTGTTTGTTTGTTTTTCCAGTACAAATCTTGCAATCGATTTTTAAATAACTTCCCGAGTAGCTAAACATTTGAAATATTTAGAAAAGCTGAGAATACGATGAAAATGCATTATTTTAATACTTTTATCCACCATTGAGCCATTTAATTCGTTTTCAGCAAATGTGCTGTATGGAAAGTTAGTTCGAAAATAATCCGCAAGTTATTTTATTTGTTTTGGCATGTACCATATTTACAATCTTCATTTTGACAGGTTTCAATTTTATGATGTATGACAGAAAATTTAAAAACGTAGTGTATAAAAAGTTCTTTTTATCTAGCAATTATGTCAAATTTATTTAAT
The DNA here is from genome assembly GCA_001010745.2 of Gerris buenoi. NCBI lineage: Eukaryota > Metazoa > Arthropoda > Insecta > Hemiptera > Gerridae > Gerris > Gerris buenoi. The sequence continues at coordinate 39,197 of KZ652754.1, read as the reverse complement.
TTTCCACCCGTTTTTTTTTTAACATTTAAAAATTGTTTTGATTTATTAAATTAATTAAAGTATCTTTTAAGCAAAATTTAAAGAGAGTAGACGGTTGTTGCGGACTATCTCCGGCTTTACTTTTGATGAACATCCCAATTTCAATAAATAATCAGAGTACTTTTGAAGATATAGTTGTAAATAAAATTAAATGTGTGTTTGTACCCAACCCATGTGTTAAATCTTATTAAAACTAACTAGAGGCTAATTATGACGTACCGGGTAATTTTCAAAAAATGTGATATTTTAACTGTCCGCGAGTTGAAAAATTTAATTACACTTGCGCTCTTCAGAATTAAAACATCGGTCAGAGACATCTCAGACAAACTTTCTTATATTATACAACTTCATAATTACTTGGCCCAGTATAATATCCTAAGTATTGAAGAAGTTCTGCATTTAACAAGATGAATTGATTTATTCAATATAAATTAAAATGTAAAACATTTGTCATAGATTATGTCTGTCATCTGTCATGTCATGTATATATATACTATACCCAGTGTTTTCCATTTATTAGTTTTCGTTGGCAATTTAACAAACTCACTGAACATTTTATCAAAATATATCATAAAAATAACTTCTCGGTGGGGAATCGAACTCGCCTCTCTCTGTCCACTTTCCAGGTTAAAGTTCCTTAACTACGCCATTTCGGGGTCCTTCACAAGTAATTTCGTAATCAATCTCGTGTTAATAAGCCAAATATATTATGTCTCCGATTTCTAAAATTCCAGTACAGAAATCCTTTAAGACATCAGGGAATATTTTTGGTTCCTTGTCTCTCTGTAGCTCAATTTTTGCGAACCAACGTAGCTAACTAAATGTACGATTTTAATTAAATTTGCATGGTAGGTAATAATAATTCTATGTTGGTCCCACATAAGTTTCCTTCTGCACTCATTTTTTTTCTCTTCCACATGTTCATAGACATATTATATTTATTTATTTGTACGAAACTTTACATTTTTTTTTTTTTAAAGTAACCCGCAGATAGCCCCAAATTAATTTGAACCCTTTGCGCACTTAAACTTTTGCTGAATGAATACTTTGATTCATATAAAAGATCAAAACAATTTTGACACATAAAAAAAAAAAAATATAACAAAACAAAAAAAAAACGGGGTAACAATTACCTAAATAAATAAGACAAAATTGACTTTTAAAATGACTTTTGAAATCATAAAATTAATAAAGTATCTACGTGATAGGATGCGAGGAAGCTATGTGCCACACCAATTGGCAGAGAATTTTAGTTACCGTCTTTAACTTCAATTTCAAGTAAAACCAGTTTACATGTCTTTTTGTAAGTATCCATATAGTGTCTAGGGTCTGTTTTTAGGAAAATAATTGTTTTATATTTTCGTTGCTAGATATAACCATTTTGGTTGTGCAGTCGAGATGGTAATGTGTATATCTGGTTTGTCCGTGCTCCTGTGTTTATATTATCGTGGATGTTTTCCCGTTGTACATTCTTTGAAGGCATTGTTGTTGAAACACGCACTGTGTTTTGATAGTTTATTCTATATAGCAGTTCAGTGTGTTCGTATATATATTCTCTTATAATAATATTCGTGTGATAACTTTTTGTTGTAATAATTTTGGTTTTCTTGATAGTCTCTACAGTCCATCCCCTAGCTAATTATCGAATCAATTAAACCGTAGTATTTCTACTAATATTTCTGTGTCAGATAACGTCTAAATTAATAACTGCACATCTGAGTTTTCAAAGCGTCAGTTTGTTTACATGTTCCTTCCAGTTAATTAGTTTGTCTTTTATAAAATCGAAAAATGTTGTCGAGTTAACTCTTTGTAATGTTGGGCAGTCTCAGTCGTGTATAATGATTTCAGCCATTTTATACGTATCGGTGAGTCGTTGGGGTTTACCTGCTTCAGTTCAAGTTTTACTAGCTTTCAAATAAAAATTATCGGAAAGTCTTATAGTTGTCCGTTAATTATAGTTTCAAAGTTTCAAGTAATTCATCGGTATAAATAATAAAATAAATAGTAAGCTTACCAAGATGCAATTATAAAAGATTCATACTCAGCCGCATTCTCTCCTCTCACAACTTTTATTTACTTTGTAGATTCGAGGCAGTAGATATTTAATAAATCAGTAAGGTAAATAACAGATAATCGCTAATACATTAGTGTAATATAATACATGATTTATAAAAATACAAAATAACACCTGATCACTGAACCACGCAGGGATGTTAGTGGAGGACTTTCAAAATAAATCAATATTACTCAGGTGTAATCCCTCATTCTTTTTAAAGTTCTGGTACTGTTAGAAAAAAAAAAGTTTTACCAAGAAAAAAAAAAAAAAAAACTGCAGCATCCTACTAAAGAAGAAGTAACCGTTTCTATTCTTCCCCTTCACCTTAAAAAAAAGAAAACCGCAGCAACTGTAAAATTTTTAAAATGCCCCCCCCCCCCTTACAGTTTTAATTCCAAAGAGCCCACAGATTGCTTTTTTTTTAGTTGGGCCCTAACTTTTTCTTCTATTCGGTGTTGAAGAAGGATGCCCCTCCCCCTGGTCCTCACCCTCTCCAACTCAAGTGAACCCAATTTAAAGTTTTTAAAAAGTTTTCCATCCGCCCACTCCCTAAGACATGGAGCGAAGTTCTCTTTACGATACTAGGGGCCTGAAGGATTTAGGGTTCTTCCAAAAGAGGAATACCGAGCCCTAAACCATTCACTATCTATCTAAAACCAAGCCTACTCAACAAAAAAAAAATAAAAAATAAAAAATAAATAGTCAGGTAATCAATCTTTGAGTCAATTCACATTGTAGAAATTATCATAAAAAGAAAGTATTTTCAAAATCTATGGAAAATCCAGTATATAATAAAATCCAACTATATATTATAGAATAAGAGCAGAATAATAATGAATTAATAAAAAGCAAGTAAAGTAAATTTATAGATTTAAAATAACCCAAGGTTCTCGGTGATAAATGTAAGATAAAAGTGTATAAGAGTAAACTTATGCTAAGTTTTCAATGTATCATAATGTTTCTTTGTTAATATTCCGTAAATAGTGTATTCATTATTTATTTTTAATTTATTACTGGTTTAATTTAT
>KZ652754.1:0-12331 GCA_001010745.2 Gerris buenoi | reverse complement strand
AATAATAATAATTAAATGATGATAATAATTAAATAATAATAATAATAATGAAGTAATAATAATGAGTGATAATAATAATAATACTTAATGAGATCTCTAAAATAAATTATATAATAATAAGTTAATAAATTAGGATACAATAATATAAATAACATCAACATGGATTTATATAAACATTGATATTAATAAAATAAATACCTTTTACCTTACACCTTTTTCCCGTGAGTGTTGTTAATCTTTAGAAGATAGGTTGATTGTTTAGATGTAAACAGTTTTGTTGTAAACATGAGTTAGTTTTTAGAGGATTATCTGTTTGAGATAAGAGAGACTCGGGGGGGAAGAAGGCTGGAATAGCGGAGACATAGAACGATGAGTCAGTCGGGGTCTAGCCAGCTAGCCTAGCCAGAAGACTCACTGGACACGGAGGCATCGTCACGCACCGCGGATCTACGACGGGCCTTACGTAAACTGGTAGAGTAGGCACTGCAACTCAACGGCACTACCCCAGCCCTCTAGCTCTCTGCAAGGTTTTGCTTTTGCTTCACACAACGGCTCGTAGACCAGCTAAGTCCTAGTTTTAGATTAACAATTAGAACTAAGAACCCCATGGACACTTTCATGTGCATTAATTTAATTATATTTTGGGACTTTATTTTTAATTAGACTGATTAAATAATTGGCTGATAGTCTGTATATCCGTTAGAGGATTTATGGTGCGAGTGCACTTCTCGTGTGTGAACTAACTTAAGTGCGACCGGTAAATGCGTGTGGAGGTTCTACGAACCCGATTAATTACATGCACGACGGGGTTATAATTAAATATTAACCAAGATCAGGTGTGAAGACTTCTAATTAAGTCGAGTTTCCTTCTCTAGTCTTCTGTGGATTCAACTCAACTAGGACCCGAGTCTCTTATTCTTATTATAAGTTATCATGAACATGATTAGATATATTTAAGGAGTTATATATATTTTAAATTATTATTATTGTATTTTAGTTTATGTGATAGGCGTTAATTCATAAAAGAACTGTTAGATTTATTTCATGAAGAATATATTATTTCAGAATTATTATTTTATTCGCTGTAGGATATATTGTATTTTATATTTCACACATTGTGATTTATTTTTTTATATTGACGCTGAGGCTCAGATTCATTATTTTATTTATCTAAAGGATAATTTGATTTATTTTTTTATTGTAGTTCTCATTTACTGCGATAAGGTTGATTAGTAAATATTCACTTTTTGGTTACGTTAAATTTTGAGTATTGTTTACACACTCACTGACCAACTCCTCTCCTTTTCCCAACCCACCCCAACTTAACCTAGTCGGCAACCCCTTTTTAGGTTACAAACTAAAGAATGTGAGAATATAATAATAAAGTAATTTAAAATCAGCTGATAGAAATGATTGTTTACAAAGTAAATAACACGGTATTTTTTTACTTTTAAATTTCGATTCTTCTTTATAAGTACTAAAAATAATTACTATAATAAATACTTTTTTGAAACGGCATTAATGTGCGGTTTCAGCACTCCAATCAAAAATTAAATCGGTCAATTATTGCACATGATATAAGAGCTCAAAGTCAAAAATTTAACAAAAATAAAAAACATGTCTCTATTTAAGGTAGAAGGGATGGTCCTACGACAAAAAGTCATAGGACCAAAGTTGTAGATCTTTTAAAATCAGTTACCTCTGGTGCTATCCGCTTTTCGATACGACTTACAGTTTACCCGCAATTTGGTTCCGAAAATACCCTTAAAAAAACACTAAAATGCCAATTTCTTCTAAACCACTAGTCCGATTGGGCTCAAAAAGTATAGGTACAATCTACTATATAGGACACATATACACCCCAAAGGAAATTGAAATCAAATAAAGCCCACTGAAGTTATCGTCGACAGACCGATTTCGTGCTTAAGTGACTGTAGCTCCGAAACGTCGTAAGCTACGATAATGTGGTTTACGCCATCAGTTTTGCCGACAAAAGTTCTAAAAAATGCCGAAAACCGCATCTCAATACGATGTCTTGAAGCGATGTTATAGAGGTTTAAAGATCGGAACGAACGTACGAACGAACGTACGAACGTACGTACATACATACGTACGCACAGACATACATGTATATGAAACGGATTTCCATGATACCCCCGGGTTCTTAAGACACCTCCTCCATCGAAATCTAGGAATCACGTTTTGGAGGGTATCACCATACTCCCATTTTCATGGAAGTAAAAAAACACTTGTGTAAAAATATAAGCCAAGTCTCGCGTAAAGAGTTGTTTGATCATAGACTTAGCCAAATCTCCCCCTGCTCAAGAAAGTTCTACTAGGTCTAATTTATCCAGTAGAAGTAACTAATGTTGTTTGTCCTCTCTAACTCAATCATTTTATTTCAAAAATCACTCTACACATTTACATTTTTAAAAAAAAATTGTGACTTTGCAATTACAGAGCACGAGGATACTAAGTTGAATTTGACACCGCATAACCTTTTTTTTAAAAAAAATATGTTAATATAAACCATAGGAAAAATATAAATTAAATAACAACAAAATGTTTAGCCAATGCTTTGGGAAAGAAAATTATTGAAGTTGAGGAGGACTGAGAATAGAAATAAGGGTGCAGACAAAAAATACCATTTACTTGTACTAGATAAATTAGACGTTGTAGAACTTGTTTGGAAGAGGGGAGTCTTATAACTAACAGCTTGGTTTTTCAGTGAAAATTTTAGTAAAGCCTGGTACGGCTGTGCTCGACTTGGCGGGGGCACTCCCGTGCCTTCAGATAGGGTTTAAAGGCCTAATTTTAATAAATTAATCTATATACACAAAATAACTGGTAATTACGCATGTATCAAAGTCAGCCCAGGCGTCAAGTGATATGGATTTCATTTTATTTTACCAACGGTAACACGATTATTAGCATTTTACTTGTTAGATACATAAATTATAACGTTAGAACATAAGTTTTAAAGTTTAATTCTCATGTTGACACGGTATCTTACACTCAAGCAATTTGAATAAAATAAAGTTGAAATGAGGCTCGTTTAATTAAAAATTCAATCTTACAATCAACGACGTGCTAAAATTACACTTGTTTTATTCACTGTGTCAAAAAATAAATGTCGCTTTTAAATAAAGACCAGGAGAAGGAGGGGTTACATTTATACAGTTTTATCGGTTCAATCTAAAGTAATAAATAAGTGTGCGGGGGGGGGGGGGTGGTTTTTTTACCTTGAAAATATACATAAATGAATAAATGAAATATATAATGTAAAAAAAAGTCGAGCTTTTTTTCTTATACAATATAATTTAATCTTGTGGAAAGACTGGTCGTATAAAATACGACATTCAGCGGACATTAATCAAAGAGCCGGAGCGGCCATCAGAGAACCTCATCAGGACGGTGTCAGCTGCCGGCAGACAACCAGTTTTCACAAAGAGAAAATGGCGGAAAACCTTCCTCCTTTTTTTACGACTAAAAAAAATAAGGGATAATTTTTCCTTTCTAAGGATCGGTTTAAAGGTCGGGCATCTCTTGATGAAGTTGTCCTGGGTAGAGCGAATAAAAGAGTTCTAGAACAAAAAAAAAAAAAAAAGGATTTTTTTTTATCTGGGAAATTGCTGTTAGAGAGAGTGAGAAAGTCGGCGTGACGTCATCAAGCCGATGACGATGATTTGGCCCGGCGGGGCTGTTCGACCTCTCTCGGGAAATCCTTGAAGAGGAAATTGAATACACCCCCCCTCCCCTCGTAGGATTCTGCGGGCCCTTTTTTTAGGGGTATTAATATGTTATGCAGAACGGAGAGGAAGTGCTGAGGCTTCTGGGTTTATGGTTCAGCAAGATGATGAAGCTGTGCGAATATAAAGGAAACAAACTGAGTTCTACTATATTATGGAACCCGCGACTTCTCCTTAATTCGACGAGAAGAGGTGGAATTGAAAATTAGAACTCAAGGAGGTTGAGTGTGCCCTGAAGGCGCTATTCACCTGATTACCGGCGTCTTGGCGTACATATTATGTATTTCATTTAAAATCATCTAAACAACTTAAATTATAAGAAAAGATTATTAAAGAATTTACATCACATGATTTCCTCCATCAATTTTATTCTACAGCTTAAATAATCTAGACGCTAGACGCTAGCAAGTTTATTTTAGCTTTTTTTAAAAGCAGCTTCTTTTTATCTTTATTTCCTTCTTGATTATTGCCAGCCATTGACTGTCCAACTTTCCGTACAACATGCACTCCGACAAGCCAATTTGGACCGTAAGTAAGTGGTTAGCAACTTGTCATAGGTCAAGGACGTGTCGGATTCCCCTTGTATCCAACACGTATCCAGCAAGCCCCGGCTCTAGCCCCGGGTACGGTCGGACTGTTAGAGGATACGTTCCGAGCACCGAACATCACCTAATAATATTCTTTGTAGAGCGCTATTTATTGTTTAAAATAATAACGATCAGTCTGGATTTGTAGAAGCGTATCGAGGATGTAATTACTCTCTCATATACGAGTTCATAATTATTACTTAACCTAGTTTTTTTCATTTATTAGTTTTTGTTGGTATATTTAATTATTATTGAACATTGTATCAACATTTATCATAAAAAATATCCTTCTTCACGGCTGGAAATCGAACCATATTAATATAAATATAAAACTAATATCATGTCATTATCATAATACTAAACAGCGTAAGGTATAAGGAAATAAGGAAAAGAATTGAGGAGGAATTCGTGAAAGAGAGGAAGAATTGACATTGACATGGCTAGAATAATAGAAAATGACTGCTGTAATGTCACTGACTGAAGAGAAAACTTATATTGACCAGAATGAAAATGCTGACACCAACTTACCACAAATGAAATCAACAAACAATAATGTAACAAATCTCACACACACTCACACAGATACTCCATTTACACTGATATAAATTATCCTTAAAATTAAATTATTAGATCATTATGGTTCAATTACTGCTATGGGATACAAAGCCTATTTTCAATTTTATTCCAATTGATAAGTTCGTATTAAGGTCTCATTGTTTATTTACTTTGTTGTTCTTCAGATCTTTGACTTATTTTTTTGCTCTTAAATATTTGAATATGAGTTCTCGGAGGATTCTTATTTATTCTCTTTGTCCTGTTTGTACTTTGATTATAATTCAGTTTTCTTATAATATGTCTGATGTATATAACATCAGCTTCATCCCTAATGTTTTTATAATTTCCTTTTATATCTACCTCTTCCATTTTTCTTTTTGTTAATATTTCTTCCAAGCTTACCGAAGGTAACGGAAGCTATGTGATCTTTCTTAAGAACCAACATTTTTTTCATGCCTCTTATTTAAAAAAAAAAAAACTCGATTTTTCTATGCCTGTCTGTCGATTTGTCACTCAATTTTTGCGAACCAACATATCATAAAAACTACTCATCCAATTTTAATGAAATTTGTATGGCTGGTCTTAATTAGGCTATTGTTAGTCCCATATAAATTTCAACCTTCTGACCCTGTTTGTTTCTTGTTTACATAAGCACAAACATTTATTTACACCTATATCTTCGAAAGTACTCATCTGAGTTGTATGAAATTTGTATGGTTTGTCGATAATAGCCCGCTGATACCTCCAGATTAATTCCAACCGCCGGCGCCTACTAAATTAATATTTTAATTCTTGTAAAAAATCAAAACGATTTTGACACCAGATTTAGAAATGGGGAAAATTATTTAAATTTGACAATGATAGGTTTTAAATGCATAAAATCATAAAAGTATACGAGATAGGAGCGAGGAAGCTATTGTCCAGACTATTTATTATCAAATTTATGATAAGGATAATTATTTATTTTTTATTGTATTTGTTCTCTTTTCAGCTTCATTTTGTTTTTCTTCTTACTAGATCACTTGAGCATTGCTTAAACATTTATGTCTACGCATATTAATTAGATGTTTTTAATTTTTTTTAATAATTTCCTCCTAATTTTTATTCAAACCCTCACTCTAGACTCGTTTAAGACGCTATTTATAAGTTCTGCTTTAACTTCTTATAGATTCTTTGTAAATTTTGATAGGCTATTTCTATTTCTATCCTATTATTTCTAGTCGATCGATTTTCTTTTTGGGATATCGTAGTTCGCCCTCAAGGTACTTTTCCTGGAAACCTTTATGTCGTGGGTAATGTGTGTATCCGTTGTATAAGATATGTTCGAGACCTTTGCACTTTGGTTCATGTCTCCTGAAAACTTCCGCAAAAAAATTGCCACTTTTTTAAATGAAAATGTTGTGTTATTAAGAAGGCTATTAGGCTCTTAATATTAATAACTTATATAACCCTAACCAATACTTGGATTCAAGTGCTTCCCTGTGATTTTTTATCCATTATTTATTTATTTATTTTTTTATGTTTATTAAATTTATTATTAATATATTAGTTTCCCAGTGACAGTTAATTACAAATGAAAACCGTATGAAGTTATACGCCCTCCAGTAGTTATTATATATTTAGTAATAGATATTAGTTCATATGTTTCTAGTCAATCTACTGAATTGCACTCGTTACTTGATTCAAATAACAATAAAAATTGGAAAGATGAAAGTCTGTTTTCTTATATCGAAGACAAAGTTGCAAGACGAGGAGTGTTTTAACTCAATGTTATTGAGTGGCGTCATAGTAAAGTGGAGGCAATGGCTAAACACACGATTTATCGAATCCAACTCCCGTATTTGTTCTCCGGTCTCCATTCTCCATTATATCCTTCAAACATCCCTCCCCCCTCCTCATCATGATAACGAGTCTGAAGACTCGACTGGCCTTCTGCTGGTTTATTAGGTCATTAACCACTATCTTAGACAACACTTGTTTATTGCTTGTTAGATGACATCTGCATTATTTAGGGTCCTCTCTCCAGCCTCTATACTTGGCTTACTGGTATGTGCTTCCAGAGTAACTCTTCAGCAATCAGTACTGCGTTTCCATGATCTTTAAATACGGGTTGAAACAGATTTTTGGATCCAAATTGTCCATGGAAACCTAGATTTAATACGGATTGAATACGATTCCGATCTCGATACACTAAATTCTGGGATCGTATCTGGATTGAGTTGTATGGAAACACCTGAACTCGATCCTGCCATGCGCAGACCGTGGGTGTGAGCACACCTATTATTGTGAGCATGCGTATTTCTGTAGAAACTGTAGTCAAATCTGTCAAAATACGTAATAAAAAACATGGTTATTAAAGGTGAAGGTTGCAAAATTATTTATAACCTTTACCAAAAGTAACTAAGAATTTATTTATTTATTTTATTTCGTATTTCAATACACTATACTATATGTGCATTGTACTACTCTTGGAAACACCTAGCTTCCTAGATCCCAAATCAGGATTCACTTCGTATTTAAACACATGGAAACTCAGTAAATTATACTTTATGCCAAGACTCTTCGCTAACTACTGATAGTGTCAGATATTGCATCTTTCTTTATAATCTTAATTCTTAAGGAACCAACATTTTAAGAAAGTATAATATATAAAAAAAATACCATCGAGATTAAATACAATTCTGATTGATAGTATCCAAAACAAGCGTTTTTAGATCTAATTAATATTATCATACCTTTTGCGCAACTTTTTTGACTTTGTTTTAATATAGTTTGGTGAAACTTTAGGATTGGGCAGTTACCAGCAGACCTAGAATTTTCATGATGAAATTTTTGCAATTATCTATGTATTAGAATAAAATGTAAAATAGGGAATCTTAAACTTGTTTTCTGTATTTTAAATGTAAGTTCTTAATTTAAAGTTTATCGTCGTTCATAATTTTTGTTATATTCATGTCGATTTTCCTTTTTACGGAATTAATTTAGAAATTAATTTTGTTTCCAAAGTGAAATTAGGACAGGAATGAAACGGCTCCGAAGCAAAGGTAGCGACTGAATTGTATTCAACTTGAAGTTAAATTAAGTTATAAAATTAAAGACGGTGGCGCTCCCCTCGTCAGAGCTTACAACTTGTTGAGTTATGTTTCAGAATTTATTCAAAATGGCCGCCACGAGTAGACTCAACTCATGAATAAACTTGGACATATGTAATGATTCGTTACCGTTCCAAGCTGTCTTGTAATTATCTAATGAAATTAACACAATTCAATTAATGGTTTAATTTATAATATTAATTATCGCATCAGTCTATTCAATAATAGAATTAATTATTAGTTGAGTGTACTTAATTAATCATACATTTAAAGATAAGATTAACCCTTCATATCTTCAAATAGTTGATCTAATAAAAATCTGGGGCTTGGGGATATCTGAGTATTACTTCAAAGGTTCATACAAATCAGATAAGTACTTTTGAAACTATAGGTCATAGGTGTAAATAAGTGTATGTTTGTACGCATGTGGAAGAGAAACAAATGAGCACAGAAGATTGAAACTTATATGGGACAAACAATAAACTAAATTCTACTATGACCTTCCATACAAACTGCATTAAAATCGAACTTGTAGTTTTAAAGATAAATATGTCGATTCGCAAAAATTGAACGACAGACCGACAGACCGTTACGGAACCAAAAATGTTGCCTGATGGCTGAAACGGATTTCTGTCTTGGAATTTTTATAATCGAAGACATCAAACATTTTCATTCTTCAGAGCGATCACATAGCTTCCCTTACCTAAGCTCGGAAGCAAAAAACAAATACAAGAGAATTATGATAAGGGTATTTATACATGCTACGAGAGTAAGGTTTGGTGGTTTGCCTTTCAGTCAAATTATTATCTATGTCTCACGCAATCTATAACCATTTCTTCTTCCTTTTTCGTTTGTTAAGGTTAGTTCAATGGTTGTTAGTATGAAAGTTTATGAATTTGGTTTGTCGGGATTAAACTACTTTAGCAGTGGAATTAGTTCAACACCTTTGTTGGGGTACTTGCCAGAGAAATCAGTCAAAAGGAGTTGACGATTTAAATGTTTTGTGATTTTTTTTTTTTTTTTTTTTCTATTTCTTTGCATAATATTATGTTGAAGAAATAGTTGTGCCTTTTTTCCCGAACTTATTTTAAAATGGAATATTTCTATCCTTTTTAAAATCTTTAAACATTCCATTTAAAGAGAAGTAAAAAGCATCGCAGAAACTACGGTTTGGTAGTTTCATTCAATTTTTAATCTCTTAGAGAACCTTTTCCTCGGAGAACTAATATTTGATCCTTTTAATCTGCGTCTTGTTTCGTCTGTGCAGCTTCACAAGCTTTCTGTTTTTACGGTTCCGTCTTGATTTTGCCGCTTTGTGTTTTTCTTCTCTTCTTATTGGCCGTGCTTTGAATGGCGTCGAGTTGTGTAGTGAGGCAAGTCTCTCAGTGGGGCAAGTCTTCCCCCGCGGTACTCAAATATTCATCAGTGATGTTTACCTCGGGCTCGTAAAGGTAGAAGTAATCCTTTGGCCCGGTACTCCCTGAGTACTTCGAGGTTTCTGTAATGTTTCAATGTAAACCCTTGCCTCATGACGTCATAAAGCATTCATTATGCTCTATCTGTCGGCTCCCGAGAGCTTCCTGATGAATATCCTCAACACTGCTACACTCTCCTCGTAGATACACTCAGACAGCTTCACACAAACCCGCAAATTAAGGCTTTTCACCCCCCCCCCCCTTGATTTACTTTCATCTTACATATAATTGAAAAGCTTTCCCTCTGCACTTGCTCCAGGTTTTTCTCGGTGCCTAATTATTTGATAGTGAAGCCTTATTTTGAAATAAAAACCCCTCGTGTTTCTTCCCACTATGTTCTCTTTACTGTTCTCTCTCTATTAACCTCTTAGGTTTACTATTTTCTTTTTCATCGCCTGCTTTTTAATTATAAATAAGATTAAACAGAATTAAAATATAACCCTCACAAGTTAAGTTGCAGAGGTATTTGCAACGCCTACTCGTTTTGTTATAGAGGATTAAAAATGTAGAGGTTAAAAAAATAAAAGCACTTTCTATGGAATTGAAAAGTATAATAATTTAACAATTTACTAGCGCCAACTCGATACGACAACAACTTATCTCTCTTTAAGAGACAATCTAATCCTCTCCTGAAGCTATTTTTGTATCAAAATGCTGGCTAGTTGATACACATAAGTTAATATATTCTATGTATAAAATCACCCGGATCTCGGCTGACCTGCCGCCAGCCTGGGGCCGCAGAGAGGCCCAGGTATGTAAATGATGGTAATTGTATTTTCCAGGTTCTTATTAATTGCTCATATAAAGAGAAAGTAGAGTGATGGCGGTAAAATTCGATTTGCAATAAGGAAATAGTTAAGATACATAGATATAATTTAGAGAACAGAATAAAGTAATCACTGAGTGCATTCTAAAACCAAGTCCACACCAGTAGACATGTTGCGCGATTTTGGTCTCAGAGACGGTGTCTAGCGAGTTTATAGACATCAGGTAGACATGGGCTAGACAATCGAGTGTCTACGGTCTCGTTGCTAGACCAAAATTCGCATGTCTATGGTTTTCCATTCGAAGTAGTAGACTCGGTGCAACGTGTCTACAGTGTGGACACTTTCTGAGACCAGACTTGACTTCTCCTTCTTCTACCCACATTTTTTTTGCCCTAAAGTTATACGACGATCAAAATTGATATTCTATTGAATTGTATTATTATTCAGGCCAGATTTATAAAAGAAATCTACTAGCCTGGTCCTGTTATTAATCACACAGTTATTAATCTATTTATCATTACGATGGCGATGCTTAATAAATTAATATTATTTTGACTTATCTATCTATATTATTAAAAAAGTTTTGTAAACAAACAATTTCAGAGAGAGAGTGATATATAACTGTTTGATAAGAGTGCGTTAGGAGATAAGGGGGGAGAAAGGTAAACAAACAAGTTCAAAGAGAGAGTGATATATAACTGTTTGATAAGAGTGCGATAGGAGATAAGGGGGGAGAAAGGTAAACAAACAAGTTCAAAGAGAGAGTGATATATAACTGTTTGATAAGAGTGCGATAGGGATAAGTGGTAGGTTCTCCGGTGAAGAAAGGGGAGGTTTTCATAGTAAATTCCGCTCAAGAATGACACGGGGAACTGTCATTCCCGAGACAATAAACAAAACACGGGCGATGTAATAAAGAAAGCGCATTGTTTGTTTACATGCCTTAATCAAAAAGTGACAGTTTTCAATATACAACAAATCAAAACTATTTTGATAAGTTATTAAATCTATATAAAGATTAACAAATTAACAAACAAACCTTTACTTTTATCGGTTGTAAATCATAAATGTTATCTTAATAATTATAACGTTTAATATTGATAAAAGTCTCGGTCACTATTTAGATGAGTTATTATATCTATTTGAAGTCTATCAAAAATGTAATGTTAATAATTGGAAATTAGTTTTGATAAAATTATCGGTCACTATTTAGATATGTTTTATTTAGATAAGTTATTATATATGTTTGAACTCTATAAAATCAAAACAAACTGTTAGTAACAAGTAAAGAAATATGTGTGAGGCTCTCACGCAATAAAAGTGAAACTTAAGATCTAGAATCTAGAATATAAAATATATTTATCTCCAGTTGGAAGAAAAAGTTATGATTTTGGATTATTTTTTGGGACTAAAGCAGGTCTTTTCTTCCCTGAATCAAAAAGTAGGGAGAAAAAGTTATGATTTTGGATTAGTTTAGAGGGACTAAAGCAGGTCTTTTCTTCCCTGAATCAAAAAGTAGGGAGAAAAAGTAAAAAGTTGGGCGAAAAAGTAAAGATTGCAACTAAATTATTTTATAAATAGTAGAAAATGAATGGTTAAATGTAATGAAGTTGTTGAAATCAGGTTGGCGTCACTGCTTTTACGATCATGTTTATGTTTATTTATAACCAGCATCTAAATAACCTTCTATCTGAGTTTAATTCCAATTCTTATTTGTTTTTAATAATGAATCTCTTATATCTGCTATTAAAAGTGCTAATAATTATTGTTATTTATTAAAATAATAAATAAAAACTGTGCAATGGACGAAAATGTGAATTTACTACCTACTGGAGATAAAATATTGTATGTACCTCGTGAGTAAAGTGCCATTATTCCCTTCGCGATAATTATCTCCCGAGGCGAAGCCGAGGGAAGAAACCATAGAGCTTGTTGGAAGAAACCATAGAGGAGATTACACAAGGTTTTCCTACAACGAGTATACGCGCGCGTCTGACGCGTATACACGCGCGTCTGACGCGTATACACGCGCGTCTGACGCGTATACACGCGCGTCTGACGCGTTGTAGAAAAGCACCTTAAGACCTGTCAAACAATCCAAAACGT
>KZ652753.1:101005-114026 GCA_001010745.2 Gerris buenoi | reverse complement strand
ATATATATATATATTTAATTTTTAGGATAATGAGTGAACTCTCAAATAACATACTATGCAGAATGAAACATGAGAATAGGGCGGCGAGCAAACACTGTGGACACTATATTTTTTTCAGTATTATTGACTAGAAATTACAGAAAACAAAATACTGATAAAGTAAAATATTCAACCGTACATTAAAAAAATATACATACAAAAAACAAAGTAGGAGGCTTATCTAATACTGACAATAAATTATCAATTTTTTATTTTTATTTTTAAAAGAACAATTTTTTAAAAATAAATATTAGTAGATACATTTGAGAATTAATAAGTCAAAATTAAATTGTTTACACCTTAAAAGAATGAAAACATACATTTTTAAGTAATTGATAAGTAGATGAGATGTAGCATCGGGCAAAATATAACCGAGGGGGGGGGGCTATATATTTAATATCAACCTTCAAAATTAATATGATAGCCTCAATAATGAAAAAAGTTTTTTTATATTATGTAAAACCTTTGATTACAAGTGCAAAACAATATTTTGGCCAAGATATAGAAACTGATAGATGATATTAGTTGAATAGTTACGGTTGGAAATGTACTTAGTTAATTCTATTGGAGCTATGTTTGAGCGTATCACTCAACAATACAATAACATACATATTCTCACAACCGCAACTTGACTCAACTATACGTAACATTTAACTAGGAGTAAATTCAACCGACACTAACTTTTCTTGAATCGGACAACAAAACATACATACTGCGGTGTTAAAAAAGTCCGGAAACAAAAGTTAGAAAAAAAGCGCATCCACACAAACACGGATGTAAAGTCTGACCCTACAACCTGCATGCGGTAAATCCTGGATAATACTGATGCCGGAGGCACAGTTAATTCTAAAGCTCGTAACAATAGGTCAGTAGTGTTTCGTGTAAATAAAAAAACCGAGGTGAGTCGGAACTTTACAGACACCCTGTACATATTTAGCACGATAATCGTACTTGTTGGGTCGACATTATCGGATTCCAACGATAACTTGACTTGTGGATTCAAAGTCAAACTACTACAGCATACCGATTATAACCTGGTTCACACTAACACACTAAAACTTATTTTTACATTAATAGCCAAGTCTAAGTTCATTTTCCATCGACATCGGATAAATCTACTGATATCGCTTACTAAAAATATAAAACAAATTATATTGTCAAGTTAGTATTTCATTCTCCTTAAACAGTCTTTTTTAACAGGTTTACCGAGGACAAACAATCGCCTTGGCATAACACAATTCCTGGGGAATAAAACAAGAAATGGAATTTTAATAAGGAAAAAAGCTAGGAGTGCGATAAGTATGTATAGAAGCGTACAGACTCACCTCTACAGAGCTAACGGTTAGAAAGAATCTGAACCGTAGACCCGGGTATTAGAAAAGTGTAGTCGGGAGAGCACATTGCCGAAACGTGACCGGTCCCGTCGACCCGACCGCCATCCCTTTTCCCAAACTCGGTCCGCCGTCAACGTCTTAATTTGTAATATCATTTCAAATTTGCCACAACGGTGTTTGTTCCAGGTTAAAAATTACGAATTTCCAGATTTGTTTTTAAAGGACTTGACTACGCTTATTGTTTTCGGGTAAGATATTTTTATCTGAACTCACGACTTTCATGGCTAGTTAGAGTGAAGTGCCCGATAGTCTGATATTAAAAAAACAAGGAAATCATAGTGAATGTTAATAACATTTAAAATAAAATAAAATTAACAATAAAAACACGATAATCTATTCTTAACAGAATCACCTTTAGCCATTTCAATCGATGGAAATTTCATCGCTTAAACTAATAAATAATTAACATTCTCAAATGTATTCACTTGACAAGCAAACGAATCAGTCGATTATAATAATAGGAATGTTGGGTTGAAAACCTCTACAAATATTACCTAGGCGTCTACCAAATACTGGTTTCATGGCGATGGTCGTTTGCTTCAGCCATAACTCGTACGCATCGGCTCTCACCTTTAATTTCTCTAACATCACAGGTATTTCATCAAGTGAGTATCGATACCTGAAAATAATTAACAGTCGAGCTAATTAAAATAAAATATACAGGTTAATGATTACTAATTACTAATGAATAATTAATACCATACAGCCTAGTCTACAAGGAAAAGTTCTCTTATCGATGGCAGATGAGGTGTAGAATTAAAAATAGCAGGATACTAATTCGTGTTCGATAGGTTTCGGTTTTTGATGTGACTAAATAAATTTTTAGAGAAAATGTGTCTAAACATTTTTAACTGCTTTTGAACTGTCGGTTTTCATTATTTTACTTTATTACGGAGAACTTTTAAATTAATTTACTATGTGTTAAAAAAAAAATGTCTTGATGTTAACAACTCTAGACACACTCCCCCTCGGAGACAGACTTCTTTACTTAGCCGACTAGTAAATAAATCGACACGACTCAAGATGGTTTTAATAAAAACCAAACGTATCGTTCGTGAATTAGTGTCATGATGCTTTTATTTATACACCTCGTCCAACATCGATAAGAAAATGTTTATTCGTAAAATGAAATAAATAAATGAATAATTAAACGTAGCATCGATATGTTAATAAACATGGGACTGCTTAGTAAGACGGGTGATGACGATGACATACCACTGCAAAACTCGCTACCTGACAAAAGAAACATCAGTAGCAAAAACTTGCTATAAGACTGTAATACTTTTAACTCGACGAGTATTTGTCACTAAACAAATTACTTACTTCAAAACATGTTTCTTCGGAGGGCATTTGCATAAGTCTTCGTAATGTCTCAAACACACCAGACGATCGTTGCAACTGCAAGTGACAGCTGACAAAAAACAGGTGGTTTTGCAAGTTTCACACTGTCTCGCATCGTCTGGAAGAAGTTCAAACGCTTCTCTTACAGCATCATGAACACCCTAAATCGAAAAGAAACGACTTAAAAAGTTACAAAGTATTATCACCTTAATGCTCCTCATAACATGCGACATTTAAACTTGAGAACGGCAGGTTAGTGCCGAAACATCGCCTTGGTAAATCAAGTTTTGATTATTACCCTAAACGGATCCACACACTAAACTCACAAATAAATATCATTATTTCTACTTTATAATATGTTAAACAAGATAATATATTTTGTAATTTTTTTTTGGAGGTGAAAACTTGTTTTATTATATATTGTATACAAAACTACGTTAATATATTATATTCTCCTTTGGTCTTTTTAAGGGTTAAAAAATAAATAATTTGCTTCCTTCCCCAATATTTTTTAATATAATAATCTATATAAACTAGTATAGTGTACAAATTCAACTGATCTGGAAATCCCTGAAGATACGAATAATTTCTTAATCCTAGGTCACAATTTCGATTTATATAATTTAACACCTACTGTGATATATTAAAATTAGTTTAAAACAAATAATAATAATAATAATGGAACTTTAAATTATATAACTTCAAATGGAAAAATTAGAAGATTTTACTTATATATAGGAGGAGAAAAAAAAACTCTGTTAGACTGACTCTCTGTTGAGAAGCCTCTCAATATTTACACAGTAAGATCTCAGCTGTTGAACTGTCAGGAAAAAAGAAAATAGTAATTGTAGTGGTGTACAGAATACCGAATGGCAATATTGAAATCTTTTTGGTAAAATGTAGATATTACTAAATAGACTATCTAAAAGGGAGAAGAAAATGTGGATTGCTGGAGATTTTAATGTAAACTGGATGGAGATGGAAGAAGAGGCCAAACAAATAACCAGTTTATTTAAAAGCTACGGATTAAATATAAAAGTAAATGAGTCTACTCGCAAGCAAAGATGTCTAGATAATGTGTTCACAAATATCAACAATGATGAATTGAAGAACAACTGAAGAACAATTGATGAACAATGTTTCTCTCTCTATGTTGAGGAGCATAGACACTCTTCTAGAAAGGCTAGACAGTACTCAGGTGCCCATGTTTCTCTCTCTATGTTGAGGAGCATAGACACTCTTCTAGAAAGGCTAGAGTACTCAGGTGCCCATGTTTCTCTCTCTCTATGTTGAGGAGCATAGACACTCTTCTAGACAGTACCTATGAAACTATGGGAGAACTTTATGAGTATGCTGGTAAAGCTTTCCCTCTTGAGAAAGACCTTTCTAGCTATCAAACAGATAGAAGGTATTACTATGAAGCTGCTGCATTCTACCAAGAAAGTAAACAGAAAAAGATTAAAACTCAGAATACATCTGGGCAGTTTCAATTTGACCCGTCGGGCAACGTTACTATTTTAGAGGCGAAAGGTAGACCTCGATTACCAATCGTCGATTTACCGAAATTTGACGGTAAATAAATATCGACTTGGCCTAGGTTCAAGGATACATTTTTATCTTTAGTCAGATTTTTTTTTTTTTTTTACAGATAATAAGAATTCCAGTATCGAACCTAAACCGAAAACCAAAATGTCGCCTTGTGTCGCTTGCAACTCACCCCACGGACTAATAAGTCATGTGATTTTTAATAAAGCCTCTGTAGATCGAAGATTAAAACTTTTAAAGGATTGGAAAGGGTGCCGCAACTGTTTGTCAGGAAGCCATCAAACTAAGGACTGTTTATCGAAATGGAATTGCCGGTTTTGTCTAAAGCGGCACCATGCTCTACTTCATAAACACGAGGATGCATCTCTGCAAAGAAATGATTCACAGTGCTCACCCTCTTCTTCGACAACACAGAGTGCTTCAAATTCTAGTGGGGTTTTAATTTCTACTGCACCTATTACAAAAATTGATTCTACAAACAAATTTACTAGTGTCCTATTAGGCACAACTTTAGCCGAGTCAAGAGATAACGTGGATAATTTTAATTCTATTAGAATGGTTATAGACTCCGGAAGTCAGTTTTCTTTCGTAACCAAATGGCGTGCTAAGCAGTTTGCATTAGAAATTAAACCTTTTAAGAGCTTGATTTTTGGAATCGGTCAAACCGGTTTTGACGGAATAATAGGAAAAACTTTATGTATTTTGAGACCTCTGAATGGTCCGAAGAAAATTTCAACTTGGGCTATTTGTGTCGGTCCGAATGAGCCATGTCTATTGCCTTCTCTCTCTGGGCGTATAGTTACTGGAAGATATGAACCCAGTCGTTCGAATAAGGTCACCTGTCTTTTTTCTAGCTTTTTAAATCGAGAAAAGGAATTAATTGATCAACTTAATAAATTTTGGGAAACTGAAGAACCGTGCACCTTCCACCCGTGGCTGAAAGGTAGGAGCACCTCGACAGCTTGGGTCATTGTGCCAACTCTTTCTTAAAAGTCTATTATTCGATTTTTGCTGTTGTTTTCTTTCATAATCTTCTCTCTTCTTTTATTCCCATTTCTCTTAATTTAACGTTTTTTATTTAATATATTTATTTGATTATGCCCTAATTCACGTTTATGCCACACTGTGCAATACAAATGCACCCATTATTATTGCAATTAAGTTATATTCTACTTACCATTTCTTCATTTACTTATTCCACTTATTTATTTTATTTTATTTTATTTATTTTTTTATATTTTCCCTTTTTTTCCTACAGTTCCTTGGCTATTCCTGTGTTTTGAAGGAAGGCCCAAAGCTGGGTCATTCCTTCCTTTGAGGTCATTAGTTGCTTTAATGACCTGGTAAGGCCTTGACTTTATCTTTCTTCTACTAAATGTTGAACAGTTAACGGTTCACCACAGTTGGGACATCCTGGTCTGGCCAGTCCTAGGAGTAGATAACTATGGGTTTTCCTTGTGTGGCCAGTTTCAACTCGAGTCAATTATACTCTCGCTTGTCTGTTGAACTCTTCTGGGCCACATAATGGCGTCTTCGGGAAAATTTTGGCAAAAAGAGTATGCTGTGCTCACCAAAGAGCCTCCCATTGCTGTGCCACCATGTCTTTCAGGACAAGAAATCGGTGTTCCAGGCACACAGGAGTAGAGAATCGATCTTGGGAGAAGGCACCAGCTCGTGCTTCCTCATTTCCTCTTATGTCAACGTGCCCTGGTACCCAAATAAGCACAATCTTTTTTCTCCCTTTTGCTTCCTCTTGTGTCTTCAAGTCACACTAAACTCAGTCTCTTCGAAGCTGTTAAAGCGCTAAGAGAGTCTGAGCATATCGACTATTTCTCTCCTGGATCTTCTTGTGCCAGTCTCACTGCATATAACAATCCCCATAATTCGGTTGTATATACTGTTGCCATCTTAGGGAGCCGCCACTTCCTTCTGATATTCAAGGCAATGCACAGCCCACTCCACCTGCTGATTCGGATCCATCTGTATATATAGTCTGCCATCCAGTGTATTTTTGTAAGGCCTCCTGGAATAGACTTCTATAAATAGATGGGGTGGTTCGTTCTTTGTCAAATTTGGCTAACGATATGATATATCCAGGGTGGTGTCTGTGGTTTTCTAAACGGTACTAATTCCAGGCGTTCTATTTGGCTCCTCTACTATTTCTTCTACCCGGATTCGTAGAGGGCGAGTTCTCATCGATACATCTCCTGTGTTTCTACCTCTCTAGTTTCCTGATGTAGAGGGTGGTCTGGAAAGACCCTTATCCTTTCACTATATTTCAAGGTAATTAGTTGTCTCCGTAGAGCCAGAGGGGGGGAGGGGGGATTCCTCCGACTCTGTAAAGAACTTGGGTCGGGGTGGTACGGAAGAGTCCTGTGGCCATTCTTAACCCTTTATTAAAAATGGGTCCCGGTTTTTTTTAGACAGGTTTGTCTTCTTGCTGATGAAAATTTCTGGACCTCGTATTCCATTTTTGACCTTATTAGAGCACACAGGGCTACGACTAAAACGCCTTCCTAGGCTCCCCATTTTCGGTCGGTAAGCGTTCTTAAAATGTTTATAACTTTTCTGCTGTGATCTAGGAGGTAGTCGATGTGTGCACCCCATCTCATCTTTGTGTCGATGATTGGACTTTGTCCTTCATCGGTATCTCATCTCCTAGCAGAAACAGAGAAGAATCATTATGGTATTTTCTCATTCTACAAAAGTGAATCGCCTGTTTTTTCGGGGCGAAAACGAACCTTCTCATAGTGGCTTCTCGTCGCATATGAATTTCTTGCTGTGGACCTGGACCAGACTCACCTTACTCGGTGTGGACCTGGAACTTATTTACTATTTCGTCCGTATTCTGTCCTTTAAATAAAATCTTTAAATCGTCGACATATCGGACCTTTTTAATTCCTTATGACACGCTATCCGCCAGTGCGATGTTTGCTACAAGGAAGAGGGTCACACTTAGGCATGATCCCTGTATAATCCCGTTAGATCGTATGCATATGTCTGATAAAGTATTACCAAGTCTCACCTGAAACGTTCTGTCTCATAGCAAGTCGGCTATAAATTTCAGGATATTTCCTTTGATGTTCCAGCTCGAAAGTCTATCGAGCCTCTTCTCCAAGTTGTGTCGTAAGCCTTGGCTAGACTGATAAAGACACCGACCGCATGTTCTCTATTTAGGAAAGCATCCTGGATGTACTTCTCAAATAAGGCCCGATGATCTATGGTGGAGTGTTTTTTTCTGAGCCTAGCTTCGTAAGAGGAGAGAAGGCCGCGATATTCCAGGATCCATACCAATCTTTTATTGAATATTCTTTCAAGAAGCTNATACCACTTTTTGGAAATTTCGAGAAAAAAAATTATTTTATTTGTTATTGGCAAAATACGTATTTTTTGTTTTTTTTTTAATAATTATGGTCTTTTCGATGTATTTATATGGTTGCAGTCCAGTTAAAAAAAAAAATACTTATATCAGAAGTTTGTTTATGTGTTTTGAGAATATCAGACCCATAGGTTAGTTCAAAGTAAGTTTTTTTCAACATTTTAAAAAACACCAATAGGTACTACTTAAACTATACAGTGTGGCCTACGGACCCTCCCTGTGTGCTGGCTAGCATAAACTTGACCGGTTTATTTAATTTATGTCTGTATTATGCCGAAGATTATTCACGGTCCTAATATTTATTAACACCGGATTGAGGTTAAGTAAAACGAGTGCCTACGAAGTAGAGTAAGTGCAGGAATCTACTGTTTAGTGTACTATTTTGAGTGCGATAACAACCGATTTATCCGTCAACTGTAGGACAAATGTTTTGTCGATGCTTTATTCGATAATTAAAACAATTTCAACGGAGTTTTGATATTATTCTGTTCTCACCCATTCAAGAAGATTTTTTCTTAGCTTCTTCTCAGACTCGACCATCAGCTGTGTATCCTTATAAGTGGCTAAGGCTGTTCTGGGATTTAAATTCTCAGCATCCATGGCCATTTTACAAACAAGTTCATCATGTGAAAAAACACAATATCGTCTGAGACTTGAATAATAGTCAATGCATTCTCTACCCATTTGTAACTGAAAAATGAAAGGCAAATTACAATTTTAAATACACATTTGTGAGTGTGTGTGTGTCTTTAAATGCAAATTTGAAAATATTAAAAATCATTTACCCAATCTATAGGAGCGAAGTTAACAGCTTCAGCAAAATTATAACCTTGATTAAATCCGGCGTGGTAAGCACGGGGAAAAGTAATTACGAATTCTCCGGCTTGCTGATCGGTTCTATAAACCGGAACACCTAGATTTCACAAAACTTTATATCGTTTATTTTCTTAAAAAATACAATAGTATAAATATTTTATGAATTTCATTACTCTTAGATTTAAGTGTTAAAAAATGCATATTATCCTTAACAAGCACTTAAAAAATAACTATAAAAGTTTAAACTGACACTGACCCTCATTCATAACGGTGTTAGGATTCAAAATGGTGACTAGTTGATGGAGCAAATCAGGTTGACTTTCGAATAATTCAGGAGCTGCATTTTTCATAGCATCTTCAAACGGATCTGCATGGCTTCCAGGAACACCGTACCATGTTTTAGGTTCCCCCCTAAAACAAACAATAAGAGAAATCGATACGGCTGACAATGAGAAACAATTGAAAAAGGTTTTTGGAGCATTAGGATACTAACCAGTGTAAGTAGTTGATGGAATAACTCCAGTGATCCTCGTTATGCCAACAGAAAGTTGAAAAACACATTCCGACATACATCCACGGAACTTTCATACCGGATATATCGGCATTAATAAATGATAACACAGAATCTTCTAAAACAGGAATATTATTTAAATTCCATCCGGATTCGACATACGCCTTCAGTGACGGATCCTAAAAATGAAAGATGAAAAACCAAAAATAATTATTACTTGTTACGCTAAACGGTTCGAGATATCTGAAAAGTTACTATTCGAATGATGTTTCATTACATGAAAAATAGTTAATTGAATTTACCGTGTCGAGATTTGCCGATCTTCTAGTTGGGAAACCGGAACCGTGCTCGACGGAATGAAGGTCTGCACCGTATTCGACAGTAACGTTTTCATCGAGAGATGCGACTAGTCTCCAGAATTCTTGTTCGACTAGAGTAGTCGGGACTCGCTAAAATAAGCCAATAAGCAAAATAAGAAATAAAATTATTAATAAATTTAAACGATTCAAACAAAGACAGGTATGAGACTCGTAATAACTCTGCTAAAATTGCCCTACTTACAGTGCAAACAATTAGAACACTTAGTACTCTATCTATACGTGCCGGCTCTTAGTCAAATACCGCTGCCCAGATCAAATAATGTTTTACTAATAAATAAATACATTCTTTATTCTAGACCGGTACAATTTGTACAACATGGTATCGTAGCGTAAAGACTAGTTAATCGATACTACATTAATATACACATCGATTATTAAACTAAAATTCCGTACGAAAATTAAAAGTGGTAAACAAACCGAGACAAAACCAAAACATGAAACATGGTAAATACTAATCCTAAAGTTACTCGACTTAAATTTAATGTTAAAAATTCACTTACACTATATAACAGATTCGAAAACAGAATATTCTTAATTTTATCACAAAATTCCTTGTATTCGAGCTGCTGTCTCACAGAATATAAACTATTAAAAAGCACTACAACTAGATAATTACGGCCGGTTCTCGATTTCTCTAACCTATGACTATTAAGTACTAAATTATTCTTAAATCTAGTGTTACGACTATGTACATCGTCAGCTTTAAAACTAACACCTATGTAATCAAAGTGATTATTGGACAAGCAGAAGAAATCGATTAGACTAATTGCTGGAGCAAAGTTTACAGCGCACTTTAAACCTTTATTTATAAACCTAAAAATTTTATCTTTTTATTCTTTATATGTTTATCAGTGCTTAAAATATATTAAGTTAACTTTAAGTAATTTTCTTAAATAAAATTAGTTACCAGACTTTAAGTTTGCCAGTGAACTTATTTAAAAATAAAATTAAAAAAATGTTAATTGATAATGCTTTTTATACAATTGAAGAATTTTTAGAACATTCGTGTACTGTGTAGTTTCTGTGTTGTTTTTATCAATATTTTAGTTTTTATGTTTTGTTAACTTTTTAATTAGTCCCATTAGGTTTAGGTACTGTGATTTTGGTTTTAAGTTATAGTGTTGTTGATTTTTGTTAAAAAGTAAATAACATTTTAGCTTTAAATGTTTTGTATAGTATGTAGATCTGTGATACTAGTTTTTAAGTTTTAACTCTAATTTATTTATTATTTAGCTTTTAAGTTTTATTGTCAGATGTAACTGACATGAAATGCCTTGACTTTTGTGAAACTTTCTGTAAGTAACCACAATNACTGTGATTTTGGTTTTAAGTTATAGTGTTGTTGATTTTTGTTAAAAAGTAAATAACATTTTAGCTTTTAATGTTTTGTATAGTATGTAGATCTGTGATACTAGTTTTTAAGTTTTAACTCTAATTTATTTATTATTTAGCTTTTAAGTATTATTGTCAGATGTAACTGACATGAAATGCATTGACTTTTGTGAAACTTTCTGTAAGTAACCACAATAAATAAAAAAAAACAAAAAAAAAAAACTGTCGGTTGGGAAAACCTGTGCGGAGGTCCTCGGTGAAATTTGCAAGAAAGTGATGCCTGAGTAGATGGAAATTGAGATTAAGACCGTTCGACAACCCTGCTGCAGGAGGTTCAAAGCAATACACGGAATAAAAAGTCCAAGAGGCTATTCAAAAAGAGGTGCTGGAACTTACTGGAAAACTAAAGGTCTTAGTGAGTGGACCAAACAGTAGGGAACAGAGGAGGGCCGTAGTACAGCAAAGCCGACGATACGCAAATACATTTATGGAACGATCCCTCAAAAGAATCGGTTCGGGAAGCTGTCGGATACTAGAAGAGGCAAAGTAATTATTCGTATCCTCAGACCTAATAGGGTTGTTACTTTTTTTACCCTTTACCTTGAAGGGATTTTATTATTTTCCACGATTGAAAAATCAAATTATTATAATCTTGATGTTGTTATCTGACGACTTCATACGATTCGTGTTGCTTGGTTTAAAGCAGCACTATATTTTAATTTGAAGCTCTTATACTTCTTTTAAAAAAGGCTTTGAAAAATTCTTCGTAAATGAAATAGAAGTACTATACGATGAAAAATAGAAGTACTAGCCTTGAGCTCTGGAGAAAACCAAGGGTGTCTTTGGCAAATTTTCTTCTCGAGTGGAAAGCACCGGTCATGCAGAAAATGTATAATATTTGTAATATGAGAGACTTGTTTGTCGATGTTACCATGTTGGAAAAAATGCTCCCAGTTAATTATCGATAAATGATAAATAAACTGCTGCATGCCTTCTTCGGTGTATGACCTTACATAGTAATATCTTGGATTGCTGCTCAAGTCTTGTTTTACTTTTATCGATATATCTGCATGATGAGCTAGTCCTCTGCAACGCTCATAAGAGATGTTATTTTGAGCACTTGTGAAAATTTAGTCAAGAAAATTGTTTCCTCTTGTGTTTTACTAAATAGTCCTTTCATATTATACTCCAAAAGTAAACTCTTTAATTGTATTACAACTGAATTATTAATATTAAAACGGTAATTGAAATCAAGACTTGCTTATCCTTAAGATTCAGGTTATTTAAAGTTTTACCAAGCCGGTTAGTAAAAGTAGACTTGGATCCTTTATCCGACCTGTAGTCGGTAATTATGTAAAAGGGTGCTCGTCTAAATTTTCGTCAGCAGAAAAATAACTTTGTTGGTCTGAAGTAAGAATATGCAGCGGAGTCGCATCTCGACCACCGTCTTTATCTCCCTTAGTTTTGTTTTTATTTTTCTTGTTAATAACTGTTTCTATCGATTTCTTTATCTTCCTCGACTTCTCAAATCTTATCTCTTTCCCTTATCTCTGGATCAGGTTTTGTTTTTGAATTCTTCCTCACATTTTTGGCAACACTTTCGCCTTTTATTTTTATCAGAAATTTTACTTTTTTTTTCCATATTTTTCCCTTTTCCTGATTTGTTTCAGGTTTCTGAACTATTTTTTTTTTTTTTTTTCTGTTTTTTGGTTTTCACACTTATTGTTTTCAAGAAGTTTTAGTTTGTCTATGATTTCCAGCTGGGTTTTGTTAATATTTTCGACATATTTGCTTATTTTGTATTTCAGAGCAAATATTAATGATTTCATTAAATATTTTGTTTAAAGTACTCATTATGTTAATCTTAGTCAAAGTTTCTAGGTAAAGTTCAGTTCTAAATTAAAGGAGAACTTGTTTCTCGGTTGCACTCAGTTTATCTTGCGTGCATTTTATACGACATTGAAACAAAAGTCTCATGTAACATTTTCACTGCCTTTCCTAACATCTAAATTACACTTGACACAATAATTTAGCATATTTTATTAAGTTAATAACTAATTAAAATAGGAAAAAAATAGATGGACGTTATAGCGGACAGCCCAAGACAGCAACTCATACTATGTACAACAGTATCAATCTAATTTCTACATTAAAAATATTTTTTTATATAACATTTCTATAGTGAAAGTTAACAATACTCACATGAACTGGCATATTGAAATAGTCTGATTTGAAAGAATCGGCCATTTCACCAAATGATTGAAGGGTATATTCTTGACGAGCT
>KZ652753.1:50083-64657 GCA_001010745.2 Gerris buenoi | reverse complement strand
TTCTATTCCACTAACCACAATTTTGATTTCTCGAATCCCTTAGTCCTTGCTCAAGAACCTAATTTTTATAGAAGAAATGTCCTTGAAATGTACTATATATCTAAAACTAATAACACCGTTAATTTTAGAACTGACACCAATAACCTTAGTATCTGTTATCATAACATTATTTCTAATTTTTAATTTGTATATTCTTCTCCGTTCTAGTCTTGCCTTTAATTGTTAATAGAGTCTTATTTATAGTTTACCTACCGTGCAATATATATTTTTGTTACTTTAGTTTTTAAGTGTTTGTTGTAATATATTTAAGTTAAGGCAACCCACCACCTTTTACCCTTTTCTTTATTTGCAACCTTTACCTGATTACTTACTGTTAATCCTCTCATCTCCATTTTGTTCCCCACCTCTCTGTTCCTCTAACTAATCCAGTCCTTAAACTCTGTTTCCTTCAACCTTACTCATTCACATTCCAAACTTTACCATAGAACGTACACTAAAGTCTTGTATTGTGTTCATAAATGTTACCCTGATGATGTAAATATATTTTACGAAACTAGTTGGTAAATAAGTTTTTTCTTTAGACCGTACTAACTCTCTCATATCTACACTTCAACGGTTGCTAACTTCAATTTAATTATAAAGTACTGAAGGGGATGAGAAACAATAAAGAGTGTCCTTTAAAATTCATCCGTGACAAAAAAGAAAACGTCCTACGAGAAGAAAGGAGGATTATGAACAGACGGAGAGAATACTTGCAAGAGCTTTTACAGGATGATAATATAACAGAGGAGCGATGGAGTTGAGCCATCACTGTAGACGAGTCAACAACACCTTTTAAACAAATCATAAAAAACAATCGATTAAATAACTTAACAGTGATAATTTAGTGCAAAATCAATCGACAGTCGAACCATAGCTATGTCAAAGTGTTTCTACAGTTTGGGCAAGCCGATTAATTAAGTTTAACTTGAAATAAAATATAGAGTACAGTAAGAGCTTACCTGCAAGTAAAACATCCACTAAGCTAACCGTCTGCTTCAAGCCTACCTAGATTAGATTATAACTCTGCCTATCTTGGATTCTTATTCATATACCGGATTACTTTAAAATAAATTATAAAAACATTATCCTTCACATTCANTTCTCGATTCCACACATCCCTTCAGTAACCAGGTGGATACTAAAGTTACTAATTTTAAGAAGCAGTTATTAAACTTAGAAATTAAAATTTGTTATTTTAATGAAAACAAGCTTGTAAGAGATTTTAATCTCACCAAAAATCTGATTAAAAATTTAATTCCTGACCAGTTATTTAACGATTTTATTAATCACCAAAAAATAAGTTATGATAAGATCTTTAAGACCACTAAAGATATTCAAACTAAAAAAATGGAAAATTTATTAAAACAATATAATCATGTTAAGGTAATTGGTGACAGTAATTGGTTTGTCAATTTAACTTCATGTGAAATTACAGAAAATGTAACTAATATTTTATCTTTAGGTCCAAAATTTTCACTTCCTTTTCCTCGTAATAAAATTCCTATACCTAAACTCATTTCAGACATCGAAGTCGCCCTTATAACTAAAGACAATGATCCCGATTTAAACCTTATTGATGATAAAAGAGCTCAATGCGTTAACGCTATAACTAATCACCTTATTAATACTAAAAACAATAAGAACAATTGTATTTCAGAAACCGACACATACCTAAATAAAAATTTTATTACTGCCAAAAACTTCTTAAAAAACAACCCCAATATATTAATTACTTCTTCTTGCAAAACAAACAGTTGCAATTGACAAACATGAATATGATCATAAAATGGATATATTAGTCTCCGATGTCACTACTTATAAAAAACTCAAACATAATCCAACTAATATTATTAACAAAAAAACTAAAACCTTAATAACGTCCCTCCTCAAATGTAAATATATAGATAATAAGACTAAATATAAACTTATTAATAATGCTCCTTCCCCTCCAAAAATATACGGACTAGTCAAAACTCACAAACCTAATAATCCCCTTAGACCTATCATCTCATACGTCAACTCTCCTACATATAACCTGTCTAAATTCATCACTAATTTATTACAAAATATTTCAGATCCAACGTACAACCTTAAAGATTCATTTGAGTTTAAGTCTAAAATCAGTTCAATTATAGTTCCTGACCAACATATTCTTGTTTCACTAGATGTATCTTCCCTTTTTACCAACATCCCTGTTGATGTTGTCATTGATATTGTCAAAGAAAAATGGAACAGCCTTCAAAACCACACTACGATATCCAAAACCAAATTTATTGAATGCCTTAAATTTTGTTTCAATAATGGTTATTTTTCCTACAAAAATNGGGTATAGAAAAAAGAGAGAACTGTAACTACATATTCAGCAACGTTTCGGCCTTCCCGGCCATTTTCAAGCCTTCGTAATTTCACACTAGTTATAGTGTGAGTCCAGTGGTGGCGATTATGTGTGTTAAACACATCCTCCCTCGTGAAAGTTGATTTATCCGTCCAAAGAATTTTTCTTAGGAAATGATGCTGTCCCATGTCGGTATTTAACAATCATCTGCAAAATTCTATACGATGAGCAGGATTATTTTTCTCCAAACCTTGTACAGCTGTGAAATGATAGGGATGCATTCCGTCTTTATTCAAAGTTCTCCACACTGTTTTATGGCTCACTCCTGCTTCATTTGCCAATTCTCTAATTCTCACCTCAGGGTTTTCACTAGCTTGATCAAGGATGAAATCTACTCGTCCTCCGATTTCGTTACGCCGATTCAAACAACTGCCAGTTTCTGCTATACTCTGGTGTACTCGGGCGAACACTGAATGGTGAGGATGTCTGCGATCAGGATACCTAGCTGCATACTCACGCTGTGCAGCCATAGCATTACCACCGCAAAATCCATAAATATAATAAATATCTGCATATTCTTGGGAAGTGTACTGTGGCATGACGGAGTAGTTAGTACAGACGGAGTAGTTAGTACAGACGGAGTACTTATTTGCAGTTACAATATTATTGTCTTGGGGTCAAAAGTGATAACGAAGGAAGAAATGGGTCCAGAGTTTAATGATTTATTAGATTTATTAATTACACTATATTTTGTTGGAAGTTCAGCCATTGCTGTGGATGAGTGAACAACAGCTCTTAAACAAATTGTAAAAAAACAATTGACTAAATAATTTAATAGTGATAATTTAGTGCAAAATCAATCAGCAGTAGAATTATACCTATGTGAAAGTGTTTGTATAGTTTGGGACAGATGATTAATTAAGTTTAAATAAAATATTAAGTGCAGTAAGAGGTTACCTGTAAAAATCCACTAAGCTAATTATCTGCTTCAAAAATACCACATAAACAACCTTTGTAAAGGTATTTTAATAACTTTATTAACTGAACTGTCACATTAAAAGAGTTTTTATCTTTATTCAAATCAAAAAAGAGAATTATCAAAAGAAAACAATAGCTGAAAAATATGTGTGTGCGTACATTTATACAAAGGCTCAAAGGGCAATCATCTTGAATAGAGATTAGATATCATACCTCTGCCTATCTTGGATCCTTATCAATATAACGGAATACTTCAAAATAAATTTAAAAAAAATTATAATAAATTATTTTACGGGTGTAAATAGAAAATAATTACTGATATACAACCCCCACTCCAATATATAATTTAAAAATGGCGGAAAAAAATAACAAAGGTAAGAATTTTTTTTGTTTTTCACAAAGAACCTCAAAAAGAACGAGAAACGAGGAAAATAAAGAAGATACTGAAGACGTGGGAAGTTTAACTCTTCGACAACGGTCAGAGGCAATGGGGGCTCTACTCGACTCAAAAAATCTGGCAACTAAGCAGGATGTACAGGAAATAGTGTCTCAACAGCTAGAGCCACTACATCGAGATAATAAAAAACTTAAGGAGGACATAGAGGTGATGAAAAATACAATTAGTAGGCAAGACAGAGTTATTAATAAGATGCCGAATCGGCTGAGAAAAAATAACCTAATTGCTCGAGGCTTAAAGTTGGGGGACGAAGGAAATTACGCTACCCGGATAAATGACTTCGTTAAAAATAAATTGGAACCGAGTGAAGACTTACCTATAGAAAGTGTAAGAAAAATTGGAAACCCTGAAAACAGTAAAACATCAGTAGTGGCGTTATCGGATGAAGAAGCTAAAACGGAAATCGTTAAGAGAGCATGGTAACTGAAGGGTTCGAGTATTTCGTTACAGGAGGATTTGACTCGAACTTCCACACGACGGAGATACGATTTGATTCGAATTAAAAAACAAATTAATCGATCGAATAACCGAGTCAAAACTAAAATAATCGGAGATAATCTAGTAGTCGGCACCGAGAGATTTACCTGGGAGGAGGGAAACGGTCTGATCTATAAAGGAGCAGACGGGATACCTATACTGAGAGAGATGACTGGATACGATGCTACTCAAACTACAGCTCAACTTGTCCAGACAGGGCAGGAAAAACACAACTTATAGCGACTAAAAACAAATAATAGAAAACATACGAGTAAAACTAACAAACAAAATACGACATATATGCCTACAACTGCCGTACACTAAAAGAAAATACAAAACTAACAGAAATTATGGAAGATCTGAAGCATTTAATTTGGAGTGTGATTGGCTTAGCAGAAATCAGGAGAGACGGAGAAGGATGTCTGGAGCTGGAAGACGGAACAAAGTTCTTTTATAACGGGAAAGGTAGTTTTGGAGGCACGGGTTTGTTAGTAAATAGAAATATTGCAAAAGAGATTATGAAATTTACAACCTACACTGCAAGAATTTCTAAAATAATATGGAAGTCGTCACAAAGAAAAAAAAGGAAGAATTAAACTGATTACGATTTATGCCCCTACTTCGACTTCTTCAGATGAAGACAGCGATTTATTTTATGATCGTCTATGTATATTATGATCGAGCAGAGTTAAATATAACAAAGAAAAAATATCGGATCAAAAAGAACAGTAACAAATTTGATTTAAACTTGTTAGAATCAAATGGGTACAGGGAAATGCTAGCGGAGAAACTAGAATCACGAACTTATGATATGAGTATTGATAACATAGACGGCAGAATTGTGAAGGCAATCGAAGATACAACTGAAGAGATAAGGAAAAACAAGGAGCAGAATAAAACAATTAAAAGTACCAAATGAAATAAAAAAGATGATAAAAAAAGAAGAAATATGAAACTAGGGAAGAAAAACAAAAACGAATTAGCTGTTATATCAAAAGAAATAAGAATCAAAATAAAGGAATGGTCAGACGGGAAGAAAATGGAAGCACTGGTAAGAGCAGTGGAAAATGGAACCAGCCTCAAACATGGTATTAGTCAGCAGGGAAGAGGAAGACAGACAATCGTAGCTATGGAAGATAAGAAGGGACAGACTAGGAGAGACAAAGGAGAAATATTTGAAATCATTTACCAGTTCTTTAGAGATTTATATAGCATGCCAAAGGAGAGTAAAGGAGAAAGTACAGAAAACAATTTTGCAAAACCAGACAAAAATAATGACAAAGAAGAAAGAAATACATGTAAGATAATGAAAAGTGAGGTAGAATATATGGTAAAGAAACTGAAATCAGGGAAAGCAGGGGGTCTAGACGGAATAGTGTTGGATTTCCACCTGGCAATCTGACAATGACTTGATGTCATGTATATTTTTTTTATTCATTCTTGTTTTGAATCTTGTTAAAAATATTGTTTAAATGTTTCCTTTATAATATCCAAGTTATTATCAAATATAATATAGACAACTCAACTCTCTACTACTGCCTTTTACTCTTCTAACAGGTTATGGCCGCCCAGTTTGAACTATCAGAAAGTAGAAATCTTGAAATTCAAAATTAAAATTGAAGAAATTTTAGTTTTGACAGATTTAAAGAAAAAAATTCTGAAAAACTTATTTACAGATTTTCGAACAATAACAAATGCTAGTATTAAATTAGCTGATGATAAGGAACTAAAAGTAAATGGTATAGGAACAGCAGTTATTTTTGCAAATCTGAATAACTCCCCTGTTAAGTTATTACTCAAAGATACACTATATGTTCCTAATTTAAAAACCAATTTAATTTCAGTTTCTAAAATGACATCAAATCCCTCTATAAAAGTAAATTTTGAATGTGACAAATGCAATGTTCTATTAAATGATAAAAAATTAATAGAAGCCAAAAAGGATGAAAATCTTTACCGTGTACCTATATATAAAAATTCATGTTTCAAAACCGATGTCATTGAAGATAATAATGATTTTTCCCCCAAAAAACATTTAAATCAAAAGGAATCTCCTTTATCTCTTTGGCATTTACGACTAGGTCATCTTAATTACAATGATATAGAAACATTAAATTCAAAAAAATTAGTTCATGGCTTAAATATTAAATTCCTAAAGAACAAAATTTTTGAACAATGTGAAAAATGTATTGAAGGTAAAATGACCCGTCTTCCTTTTGAAACATCAACCAGTAAAACCAAATCCGTTTTAGAATTAATACATTCTGATGTGTGTTCTATAAACATACCGTCACTTGGAGGAAATAAATATTTCCTAACTTTTATAGACGATTTCTCAAGAAAAATATTTGTGTATTTTATGAAAAACAAAAGTGAAGTAATCAATCACTTTAAAAATTTCAAATACCTAGTAGAAAATCAAACTAATAAAAAAATCAAAATATTAAGAAGTGATAACGGATTGGAATACTGCAACAAAAATTTTAATAGTTACCTTAAAAAGCATGGAATTATACATCAACTGTCGGTAGAGTACACTCCTCAGCAAAATGGGTTAGCAGAGAGAGTTAATCGAACTCTAGTGGAAATGACACGTTGTATCATGTTACATGCTAAATTACCAAATGGTTTGTGGGCTGAAATAGTATCGGCAGCAGCCTACATTCGTAATCGATGTCCTTCCAAGGCAGTCGATAAAACACCCGAAGAAATATGGACAGGTACAAAACCAACAATTGTCCACTTTAGGGTTATAGGTTCTAAAGCTTTTGTATTAAATAAAAAACCGGGTAAACAAAAATTAGCTCCTCGGTCATCTGAATATATTTTAGTAGGTTATTCAGAAGAAGCTAAAGCTTATAAACTTTGGAAACCCGGAACAAAAAATGTCATAAAAAGTAGAGATGTCAGATTTATTGAATTGAACGATCCAAATTTAAATATTGATAATAACAAAAACAAATCTTTGGAAAATACAAATTCAAATTTAATCGACACTAACTCTACAATAAATTTTGATTTCTTAACAACAAAAGAATCAAATTCTCCAAATTTTATTCCTACTCCTATAGAACCTAGTGTCAGTGATAAATCAATTCATGTGATAAATCAAATGAAAGATTCAGGGGGTGATAATACTGACACAGACAACCAACAACTAAATAATACCGACACTGACATCCAGCAACTACATTTAACTAATTTTAGTCCATCCGACGAACAATCAAACATAACTGAGAATCTTGATTATTTTGGAAAACTCAACGCTTCTGTAGACCAATGTTTACTTGGCACAGCTTATTTAAGCGTCGAAGACGCCTTAAATAATGACGATGGTGCTCAATGGATTTCTGCCATGAGCAGCGAGTACCATTCGTTACTAGAAAATAATACTTGGGATTTAGTTGATTTACCCAAGGGTCGGACACCTGTATCTTGTCGATGGATCCTTACCAAAAAATATAAAGCTGATGGTTCACTTGACCGCTACAAAGCGA
The DNA here is from genome assembly GCA_001010745.2 of Gerris buenoi. Classification (NCBI taxonomy): domain Eukaryota; kingdom Metazoa; phylum Arthropoda; class Insecta; order Hemiptera; family Gerridae; genus Gerris; species Gerris buenoi. The sequence goes on along the minus strand of KZ652753.1, from coordinate 56,871 downwards.
GGCTAGTGGCCAGAGGTTTCTCCCAAAGACCTGGTATAGACTTTGGTGAAACTTTTTCTCTTGCAGTTAGGTTCAATTCACTTCGGCTCTTGTTAGCTATTGCAACTGAACTTAACCTAGTACTCCATCAAATGGATGTTACTACAGCTTATCTAATCGGTGATCTTGAAGAGGAAGTCTACATGGATCAACCACAAGGTTGTTTGGTCAAGGGACAAGAAACAAAAGTTTGCCGCCTAAAAAAATCAATTTACGGTTTGAAACAATCTGGACGTCAATGGAATAAAAAATTGGACTCAAAATTAAAAAAGTTAAAATTCATTCAAGTTGACTCGAAACCATGTCTGTACTTCAGATGAGAAAGAGAAGATCTCACTATCATTGCGGTATTTGTAGACGACCTTACTATAGCATCGACTTTAATCGACTACTTATCTAAATTTAAAGAGGAAATTGGTAAAATTTTTAAAATGAAAGATTTAGGTGAACTAAGCTATTTTCTCGGAATTGAGGTAAAAAGGGTCAACTCTGTTTTTTTATAAACCAGCGTCTGTACATCGAAAAAATTCTCGAAAAATATGGAATGCTGGAATGCCGCAATGTCTTCTGTCCGATGGAACCAAACATCAAATTAACACAAGAACATCAAGAGACGGAACTACAACAATGAAGTAACAAAGAAGAATACCAAAGTCTCATCGGTTCGTTAATGTATTTAGCCGTGGCTACACGTCCCGATGTTATGTTCAGTGTAAATTGACTGGCCCAATTCTCGACTGACCCAAGGCTTCAACATTTTAACGCGGCTAAAAGACTTTTGAGGTACTTAAGCGGAACACGCAATTATCAGTTAGTATTTTCTAAAACAGAAAAAGTCCTAACAGGTTTTGTAGATGCCGACTGATGAAGATACTAGAAAATCTCGAACTGGTTACTGTTTTCTTCTAGCCGGAGCCGCTATTTCGTGGGAGTCGAAAAGACAACAGTCGCTCTATCGAGTACTGAAGCGGAATACATGGCTTTAACCAATGCATCGAATGAAGCTCTCAGTCTTCGCAGAATCCTATTCCAACTAGGACTGGACCAGTTTGTTGGTGGCCCGACTGTAATCTACAGTGATAACATTGGAGCTCAACAGCTGGCCAAAAACCCCGTCTATCACAAAAGGACCAAGCACATTGATGTGAAGTACCACCATGTGCGAAATTTAGTGGAGGAGAAAAATATTGAGGTGAAGTATATATCAACCAACGATATGACAGCGGATATCTTCACAAAAGGATTAGACCGGGTGAAGACAAGTAGACACTCCACTAAACTTGGTCTCAAGTCATTCACCACCACATAATGCCATGTGAGGGGGTGTGTTGGATTTCCACCTGGCAATCTGACAATGACTTGATGTCATGTATATTTTTTTNCCTATCTCTTTAACCTTTGCCTGGAGAATGCTTCTATTCCTGAGAGCTGGCTTAAATCAAAACTTTTACTTCTCTTCAAGAAAGGAGATAAGATGAACATCAACAACTACAGGCCGATAAACCTGCTGTCTGTCTTATACAAAACCTTCATGGGCGTTATCACAGAGAGAATGAACAAGACCCTAGACTTTAACTCACCTGTAGATCAGGTAGGTTTTAAAAAAGGTTTCTCAACCGTGGACGCTATACCGGTAGTTCAGCAGCTCATATCGAAGACCCAGGATTATCGATTTAAGTTAAATCTACTCTTCATAGATTTTAAAAAGGCCTTTGATAGCATCTATCAAGATAACATCAAACAAACCTCGATTGTGAATGGGATAGAATAAAACATCGTAGACCTCTTTAAAGCTATTTATCGAGGATCGGAGTTGACATTGAGAATAGAAGAGCTGGAGAACAAGATAAAACATGAGAGAGGCCTGAGAGATATACCCTCTGCCAAATTATTCACAGCCGGGTCAGAAGAAATCTTTAATAACGTTAAGTGGGATCAGTATGGCATCGACATAAACGGATGTAAACTTAATACGTTAAAGTTCATGGACAATGTGGTCCTGATAGGACGTGAATAAATAAATATCATGCTCCACGATTTAGTAAATGCTGCACGGAAAATAGGACTGAAAATAAACACGTCTAAAGTTAGTTAGTGAGTTTTCTCTAACAAAGAAACCCAAAGCGTTCTGGGCTCACATTAAATCTTTAAGAGGTGTCGCCACCAGACCACCTATTGTAAATAACAATGTGTCAGTTACTAACGATGTGTGCCTTGCTAATATGTTTTCCTCCCACTTCTCATCTGTGTATGTCCCCTCCTCTTCACCTATACATTTACCTAAACCTACCCATCCTCCTCGCATTCCTAGCCCCTCTGTTACTCTTAAACCTAGTCGTAGTGCTGGCTCTGACACTATCCCACATTTTCTTGTTAAAGGTCTATCTGAAATTCTAGCTCCATGTCTAGTGTGTATATTTAATAAGAGTCTTACTACGAGTGTATTCCCTTCAGTGTGGAATCAAGCTATTGTTATTCCTATTTTCAAGTTAGGTAATCGTTCTCAGATTTCCAACTATAGACCGATATCTATCTGCAACACTTTCTGCATGGTTTTCGAACGAATGATACACACTAATATCTCTTCCCTAGTTGAGCCTCTCCTGGACCCTAACCAGCATGGCTTTCGATCCCAATGGTCTACTATTACCAACCTTGCTTCCTTCGTCTCTCTAGTTAACCAAACTGTTTCTACTCGATGTCAAGTTGACGCTGTTTACCTTGATATGTGCAAAGCTTTTGATCTTGTCGATCATCCTTCTTTCCAAACTTTTGAAGTTTGNCTAGACGGAATAGTGAACCAACAGCTGAAAGCAGGGGGTCTAGACGGAATAGTGAACCAACAGCTGAAAGCAGGGGGTCTAGACGGAATAGTGAACCAACAGCTGAAAGCAGGGGGTCTAGACGGAATAGTGAACCAACAGCTGAAAGCAGGAGGAGAGAAACTCAGAGAGGAACTCACCTATCTCTTTAACCTTTGCCTGGAGAATGCTTCTATTCCTGAGAGCTGGCTTAAATCAAAACTTTTACTTCTCTTCAAGAAAGGAGATAAGATGAACATCAACAACTACAGGCCGATAAACCTGCTGTCTGTCTTATACAAAACCTTCATGGGCGTTATCACAGAGAGAATGAACAAGACCCTAGACTTTAACTCACCTGTAGATCAGGTAGGTTTTAAAAAAGGTTTCTCAACCGTGGACGCTATACCGGTAGTTCAGCAGCTCATATCGAAGACCCAGGATTATCGATTTAAGTTAAATCTACTCTTCATAGATTTTAAAAAGGCCTTTGATAGCATCTATCAAGATAACATCAAACAAACCTCGATTGTGAATGGGATAGAATAAAACATCGTAGACCTCTTTAAAGCTATTTATCGAGGATCGGAGTTGACATTGAGAATAGAAGAGCTGGAGAACAAGATAAAACATGAGAGAGGCCTGAGAGATATACCCTCTGCCAAATTATTCACAGCCGGGTCAGAAGAAATCTTTAATAACGTTAAGTGGGATCAGTATGGCATCGACATAAACGGATGTAAACTTAATACGTTAAAGTTCATGGACAATGTGGTCCTGATAGGACGTGAATAAATAAATATCATGCTCCACGATTTAGTAAATGCTGCACGGAAAATAGGACTGAAAATAAACACGTCTAAAGTTAGTTAGTGAGTTTTCTAATCAATTCATGTGATAAATCAAATGAAAGATTCAGGGGGTGATAATACTGACACAGACAACCAACAACTAAATAATACCGACACAGACATCCAGCAACTACATTTAACTGATTTTAGTCCATCCGACGAACAATCAAACATAACTGAGAACCCTGATTATTTTGGAAAACTCAACTCTTCTGTAGACCAATGTTTACTTGGCACAGCTTATTTAAGCGTCGAAGACGCCTTAAATAGTGACGATGGTGCTCAATGGATTTCTGCCATGAGCAGCGAGTACCATTCGTTACTAGAAAATAATACTTGGGATTTAGTTGATTTACCCAAGGGTCGGACACCTGTATCTTGTCGATGGATCCTTACCAAAAAATATAAAGCTGATGGTTCACTTGACCGCTACAAAGCGAGGCTCGTGGCCAGAGGTTTCTCTCAAAGACCTGGTATAGACTTTGGTGAAACTTTTTCTCCTGTGGTTAGGTTCAATTCACTTCGGCTCTTATTAGCTATTGCAACTGAACTTAACCTAGTACTCCATCAAATGGATGTTACCACAGCTTATCTAAACGGTGATCTTGAAGAGGAAGTCTACATGGATCAACCACAAGGTTTTTTGGTCAAGGGACAAGAAACAAAAGTTTGCCGCCTNCCACATTTTCTTGTTAAAGGTCTATCTGAAATCCTAGCTCCATTGCTTGTGTGTATATTTAATAAGAGTCTTACTACGAGTGTATTCCCTTCAGTGTGGAATCAAGCTATTGTTATTCCTATTTTCAAGTTAGGTAATCGTTCTCAGATTTCCAACTATAGACCGATATCTATCTGCAACACTTTCTGCATGGTTTTCGAACGAATGATACACACTAATATCTCTTCCCTAGTTGAGCCTCTCCTGGACCCTAACCAGCATGGCTTTCGATCCCAATGGTCTACTATTACCAACCTTGCTTCCTTCGTCTCTCTAGTTAACCAAACTGTTTCTACTCGATGTCAAGTTGACGCTGTTTACCTTGATATGTGCAAAGCTTTTGATCTTGTCGATCATCCTTCTTTCCAAACTTTTGAAGTTTGGCCTCTGTCCTCTGCTGGTTCAGTGGTTTGCAAGCTACCTTTCCTTCCACTACTGTTCTGTCCGGATATCTTCCAGCTATTCTGCTCCTTTCCTCTCTCAGTCAGGAGTCCATCAAGGATCGATTCTAGGTCCCCTGCTTTTTTTTTAATGTTTATAAATGACATAGGTTCTTCGATCACAAGTAACTATTCACTTTTTGCTGACGATCTCAAGCTATTTCGACTATCGAGGACGAGACATCTTGCAATCTCCTCCAGGATGACATCACTAATCTTTCATTGTGGACTCTTAGAAACCGCATGAGTTTTAATTCTTCTAAATGTAATGCTATAACTTTCACTCGTTTATCCTGCCCTAAAAAAATTAATTACATTTTGAATGACAGTTCTCTTATTCATGTCTCCTCAGTTGTCGACCTCGGGGTCACTCTGAATTCCAAACTCCAGTTTCACGAATTTGCCGATATTATAGTGCGTCGTGCTTCCCGTGCTCTTGGTCTCATTAGTAATATTTGTCATGACCTTTCACTTGAGTGCTTCATTCATTTATTCAAGTCCCTTGTCCGTCCTATGTTAGAATACGCTGTCCCAATACGGAAGAATTTACTGCAGTACAAATCGGCCAATATCGAATCTGTTCAGCGCAATTTTATTCGTTTATGTTACCACCGTTATTCGTTTCGTCGTATTTATTATAGTTATGACCATTTATGAAAGTACCTTGATCTAGAGTCTTTAGCTTTAACTTTTCCTTAGAGAAATCTCTCAGGTTGTGGTCCTCCCCCCTGACCGTAGAAGTGGCCGTGCTCTTTATATTCGAGATCTATCTTCTTCTAGTCCTCTTGTTCGCTGCGTAAATTCTTTTAATATGTTACCTATCCCTGTTAATAGTGTCCGTAGCCATATTGAATGTTTCTCCCGTCTTCCCGCCGTACTACCCTTTCTATCTCATCCTACCCTAGGCATACAAAATCGATAAGTTTTAATGTGTTTTCGTCGATTATTTATTATAGCTTTTATTTTTGTACATATTTTTTAAACTTTTTTAAATGTTATTACTTATATTGTTTATAATTTATTGTTAACTTAGTGTACATTGTGAATTTCGCCTTAATAAGAGTGCCTCACTTGTGGCTTAATTGCCGTTGAGGGCTCTTAAAATATGAATAAATAAATAAAACAAAACTCATAACGATAAATAAGGATATTAAAATAAATGAAGAGGAAATAACGCAAGTAGAAGACATTATATATTAAGGTCGATTAATTTCAAAAGAGGACACGACTAATAAACAAATAACAAGAAGAATAAGAATGGGACGGAGATCTTATAATAAATATAGGCACCTCTTTAGATCAGATGTAGGGACAACAGAAAAAGATAAATTATGGAACAGTGTGGTAAAACCAGTAATACTTTACGGATGTGAGAGTTGGAGCACCGGCAAAAGCAATTTAGGGAAACTCAGGGTCACGGTCAGGAGAATGGAGAAGAGCATGTTAAAGATTCGATTAAACGATAGAAAAAGCAACCGATGGATACAAAAACAAACAGGCATCGAAGGCATAGCGAAGACATCTGTAAAGAGAAAGTGGAATGGGCAGGACACCTGGTTTGGACTACAGATAAGAGATGGGCCAAACGTATAATAGAATGGACGCTGATTGAGAATAAAAGAAAAAGGGGAAGACCAAGAACTCAATGGGATAAGGAAATTAGGACCTGCTGCAGAGGAAGCACCTGGAGGAGGGTGGCTTGTGATAGAGAAGAGTGGAGAAGGATGGGAGAAGACCAAGAACTCGGTGGGATAAGGAAATTAGGACCTGCTGCGGAGGAAGCACTTGGAGGAGGGTAGCTTGTGATAGAGAAGAGTGGAGAAGGATGGGAGAAGACCAAGAACTCGATGGGATAAGGAAATGAGGACCTGCTGCGGAGGAAGCACCTGGAGGAGGGTAGCTTGTGATAGAGAAGAGTGGAGAAGGATGGGAGAAGACC
>KZ652752.1:100571-116722 GCA_001010745.2 Gerris buenoi | reverse complement strand
TTTAAATTAAGTGGTTTTATCTCAATTAAATATTATTGGTATTTTCTGTTTTGCATTGTTATTGGTTATAATGTTTTTTGATAAAATTATAAATGTTTATGCGTTATTAATTAACTTATTGTATTGGATTTTATTTTAGAACAATTAAAGATTGAGAATGACCTTTAAATAGGGTCGAAACGTCTCTTAATGAAGATTTAAGTGTTTATTTATATTCACTACCACACCTTAAGCATCCATCAACTTAATATTAAGAATCAACAAATTTACAAAGGTGTAAATATTCAACGTTTTTTTAAGTATTATTATTATAAAAAAAAATCTGTGTAAAATTGGGACTTATTTTCATCCAAACCAGCTGAGTATTACAAAATATTTACTAGAATATTTATTCTAAAGCCTCGTCCAGAAGTAACGAGTAGTCCAGAATAACGAGCCAAACATTGGTCTCTGCGCATAGACTGCGCACTTTAGACTGGGCATGCGTAGACACCAATGCTCGGCTGGTTTCCTCTGTTCGGTTTGGCATTCTGGACGAAACTTAAGCTAACCCTCTAAAATGTTATATAATATTAATATTATTATTGCTGTAACAAAATAATTTATCCGTTTAATAATAATATATTGAAGCATTATTACTCGGTCTAGTTATATTGTCTTTAATGTTGACTTCTAAGAATTGTAGAAAAATTTGAAAGCTTAATTCGGGACTAGGTATCGTTATCGACAGAGGAAATTATTCTTCAGTGTAGCTCAATTGGCTAGAGCACCTGCACTGAAAAAAATGGGGAGGTTCATGGTTCGAGTCCCGGCGCTGAAGTCTATGTTTCATTGTCTCCCTTTGTAAATAGTAATTATAATTTGATTTTAAATTAAAATTAAAACGTTCCGTAGTATGAATACTACCAAAAACTTAAAAATTGAATAATATATTGCTTCTTGTACTAAAGTAAAGAGAAAAAAATAGACCTTTTTTGTTTCTTCTTCTCAATATAAGAAAACGTGAGATGAAAATTCAGGGAAATCTCAGTGTGACAGAATCAAGGTTTTCCTGTCACAGAATAAACAAGCTTGTTTAGTTACATCCTCCCACACACATAAACTACGCCTACAAACCTCAAAGATTGTTTCACTTCTTATATATAACTACATACACACCGGCATGCACACACATATATATTACACAAGCCAACAAGATTTTTTTAAAAAAAGAAAATAGAAATACGAACCAAAGTCAAAGCACTCAGATGTCAAAATTCCAAAGAAAGAATTAAATACTTTCAAACAGTTACCTAAGACAGACAAATACACAAGAATAAATAATTGTATAAATATTATAATTAATAACAAATAAAATAAATAATAAAAAATAGTCTGGCAATAAGTGTGACATATAGCTTTCTTTCGTCTCATTGTTGGTCGAATGGTCATATTATCATGATCATGATAAAAAATGTTATCCATTGGCAATTGAAAGAATGGTTCAATCCTAGTGTTGTCGCGTTTATTAGATATTCTTATCTTAATTTATTATTTGTTTAGGATAATACAACAGAGATTACACATAGAAATTGGTTATACATTATACATAAAAATTGCAATTACTTACTTAAATACTGTTTTCTGGCCACAAAAGAAAAAAACTTGCGGTTCATCTATCGAAGACTAATTTCATAAGGGTGCTTTGATAGTTTATACAAGGTGGTAGGATTTCTTTAGTGTTTGGTAATTTACTCTTTTAAGATTATAATTCATACTTAAATAACTATGGCTAAAAACTATAATAAATAACTATTATTTTTATTTATTCATAACTGAATATGTATACAGACTATTTCTACCTACTACTTGAGACAAACCATCCAAATTGCTTAAAAATTGGATGAGTAGTTTACATGGCATTGTGGTTCAAAGGCGGACCGACAGAGAGGCACAAGACCAAAAATTTTCTTTTAATTTTTTTAAAAAATTTTTTTCAAAAATTTTCTTTTAATTTTTGGAATCTGAGAAAATGTTGTCCTGAAATGTAAAATGTTCTGCAGATCGATCACAATGATTCCGTTACGAAACCAAAAATATTAAGCTTTTCTTTAAAAATAAAGTAGACCTTACACGATCAAGCCGCTTGATCAAAACATCGCGTCAAGCATTATTGATAGTCCCTAGACTATCAATTATGCTTGACTATCAATCATGCTTGACGCTTTTTCCTAGACCTGTTTGATGCTTGAGTCAAGCCTTGACTGAGATTGGTGGAAAGTTTGAATGAGTCAAGCGGCTTGATGGGGCGCTTGGTAGTCTAGAGCAATTAAGATCAAGCATTCCGTCAATCACCTGCTCGACACCCCAAATACTGATTCGGATCATGGTGTCTACACAATACTGATTCACTACAGTCCATGAGAAACAGTTCACTAGTCCAAAACTCCGCTAAAAATGAGTGTTGATGAAAAGATTGATGGTATGCTTGATGCGCCCCAAGGCGGCTTAAAGGTCGTGTCAATCAGCTTGACGCGATGTTTTGATCAAGCGGCTTGATCGTGTAGGGGCAGCTTTAGATTAAGTTAAAATACTTTTAAAAACTTCATTATAAACTTTCTCTCCAATAATACTTTCTGTATATGTATCAAAGAAAATGCCGAAATCGGCAATCAGTGCCGATTACGGAAGAACTAGCGTTACATTAATCAAATAATATGAAGTGAGTCTATATTATATTTGATACCAACGTAAGATTAAATTATTTGTATCAACCAAGGTTTATAAAATTGAACAATATACTGTCACAAAACCGCAATAGCCAATACAGTCTCAGGGTAGTTCAAAACTCAAGGGACGACAAAATAAATTCAATTAATAGGAAAGATGGAATTATCTAGAAGGACAATTCTTAACTCGATGCATCTAAAGACAGGATAATAACTTAGTAATATCAGAGTTCGAATTGACTAAAGTCGACTATATTTCATAGTTTTTGTATGTTTTTGTCAAATTCGGTGTATATTACAGTTTTTGTTTTAAAGTTTACATTCAGCTTTTATATTATTTAGAACAGCTGAGATACCGTTTGAAAGGAACTTGTTTCTTAGAACGGTTGAAGGTGAAGTTGTGAGTTATTGGTTAGCTGTAAGTGTGTTGAGTGAGTGAATTATTTACAAGTAGTATTGATGTTTTATTCTCTCTATAAAAGACTTACTTGTCTCTCTTCAACTTAGGCCTTATAAATTCCTTTCAATTCACAATTCATTCACTTCTATATAATTAAATCAAGTCTTCTTATTGTTTTTTTTTTTTTATGATTATATGCTAAAAGATTTAATAATTGGTCTAATACAACGTATTCAAAATTATTCTCACACTGTTATAATAAGTTTAGTAGAGTTTTTGCATGTTATCTTAGGAATTAAGTAATGTCTATTCTAAAGACTAAACACAAAAAATTAGTAATATACAGGGTGGGCCCAAAACACCGTACTTTTTGTAACACTTTTAGTTCAGCTTCTGTAGTAGATAGAGATATGGGGTTTGCGGGGTCTGAAAACTACATTCTTCTTTAAATTTCATATAAATAACTTTATAAACGATTGGTGAAAGCCACGCAATGACGGTTTGAAATAGGGTCTTAAATTTTTTTTTTCCCGGGTAGTGATATGGTCTGGTGTTATAGTTTGATAGAATAAATTTCCATACCCCCCCCTTCTTCCACCATATGGTGGAAGAAGTGGGGGGGTGCATTGTAGGTAATTGGGAGGTCCCTCAGTGTTATAACAAACATTGAAGATTAGTTGAGCACATTTTGCCAGAAATTAAATATCCAATTCTAAATTACACGTTTATTAAAGATGTTACCCCGTCCCATCGCTCCTTGCAAACAATTCAATACTTGCAAGAGAATTGCCCAGATTTCAGGCAACAATCTGCCTAACACATCTTCAATGTGTGTTATAACACTGAGGGACTCCTTCCACTTACCTAAAAAGACCCCCCCCCCCTTCTTCTACCATATGGTAATTTATTCTATCAAAACTATAATACCAGACAAGATCACTAGAATAGTTTTTAAAGTTATTGATATGATATATAAGGTAGAAGTGTTCAAGTGTTCGAAAAAGTGCGTTTTTCTTTGGCCCATCCTGTATTTATCCATTTACGTTGATTGCTATCAGGGTACTAATTTAGTTCATTTGAAATAAGATAAAAAATAAAAGGGAAAAGTAGGGCGGAATAATAAGATTACAAATGGACTAACGAGAATACAAAAGAACAGGGCAAAAACGTGAGAAATGCAGTAATACGAAAAAAAGAAACCTCTAGAGACGGGTTGAAAAGAAAAAAACATAAATAGTTTAGGGATGCAATACTATATTAAGGGTACAATACCCAGAGGTACAAATGTAAGGTGAGTTTAGATAGTCCCAAGCGATAAAAGGATTGAAGAAGTCATGAAGGATAATAAGGAATCCACAAGAGCATTCCTCCCAGGACACGTTTGAAAAGGGTTAAAGGACATCCGAAAAATGAAGTAGTACAGAGGATAAAAACCAACTTCAACGATAAACGTAAAATAAGGAAGAAGAAACCTTTAAAGATAGACGGGTCGAAATACATAAATTTTGGGGGGTGAAAGGCAAGACTAGGAATACGTTAAGGATAGATGGGACTTTGTACAAGAAGTGTTGGGAGAGGATGGAAGGAGGAATAAAGATGAGGAAGTGGAGTGGGAAAATGTGAATATTTCTCAGCTATGTCGATCCTCATTTAAATGGTAATGTAGTTGTGGTTAACATGCCTCACTGTGCAAGGATTCCGTTCTGCCAGGATACTTGCTTCTTGTGAGTTGTATTATTACCTCTACATCCAAGTAGTTTCCTCGTCTTATGCGACGAATCTAACACACGACAAACTCTGTCTTATCTCTTCAACAACTCTGCACATATTGACAACTACCCGTTCCACAAAGTTTTACGACTAAGTGCTAAAACCAAGAATTAGAACTAAAGCACTACAACTGAATGAGTACAGGAATATGGAAAGTTAAAGCATCTCAAGTTTATAGTTCATTTTTAATTAATCTTTAAATTAAAACTATAAAAAATCATACATAGGGAAACAGTATAAATATAACAATATCTAATTTATTATTTAACATATTTTAAAAAGGTTTTTTTTTTTTTTTTTTTTTTTTTAATTTGTACCTGAAAAATCATCTTTTACAAAGAAAATCCCCCATCCTTCCAAGAATCAAATGCCTACTTATTGCTGAGCAAGTAAGTAAAACATTTCTTAACAAAACTCAAAAAAAATGTCAAAGAATATTACTAAGTAGTAAATAATAAAAATAATCTTTCGTTAACCAAGATTTTTAGAAAAATTTGATACGACAAACTAGAATAATACTGCACTCCAATAATACACGATTTATTTAACTTAATTAACTCCTATAAGTTATGATTTAATTATTTAATACAAGACTTCACCCCGCGCTCAAAAGGCCTTTAAAAAAAAAGTATTGATCAGTAAAGAAATATTTGGATATGATCTAAATATTTAACCTGAAAAAGGTTTTACGCATTTTTGATGTTAATATCATAACTGAAATAAGAACAGGAATATTTAAGTAACTGTCGTATAACCTCTTATCAAACAGGTGTTACAGGGTTCCATACAGTGGTAATTTGATAAAACATGTACGGACATATACATGCACGTACTGCAGCTAAAAGCGTTATCAAGAAAACAGACACGTGCACTAAATGACTGTAGTTCACAGGTGTTATCAACCTAACCTGCACTAACCAGACAAACCATTTATAAAGTTGTGGTGAAACATGTTGGCTACACTGCAGGGCATGGGAGGGTATATTTAAGTATAATTAGTGGAAACAATAAATAAGCATTGCTCGATTTTTTTTTATTTTTTAGCCAACAAATATATTTATTTTTTAGTGATTGTCTAAATTCACATGTTTCTTCTCTATGCATTTTCATGGTAAAACATGTTGTTAAAAAGTAAGTAGATTAATTTTAGTGACTAAACTAATAAAGAAGCGAATAACGATGTTATAAGACAAGCGAAATGAAATCTATCTAATATCTTAGGTATTTATGATAACCTTCTACTTATGCGCTGAGTGAAAATAAAATGTTTGAGGGGGAGACTTGTTTGTATTTTTATCTACGCTTGAAATATAAACATTGTATCTCTGTTTAGATGAGTGGAAAGGGATGCTTTACGTACTTGTATTCATTGCGCATGCACGTCTCATAATTCTGAAGAATTCCTCTTTTTCTGAAGAGAATTCTGAAGAGACGAAGAATTCCTCACCTTTACGCACGATTAGCGAGTTGTTTACATTTAACATAACTAATTTGATGTTTGTTTAAAAAAAGTAACTGTTTGTATCGAGTTTTTTTGTGAAAACCAATGCGTGATTTAAGTTATTATGACGAATATGAGGAGAATAATAGGCCTCCTGAAATAATTAATTCGGCACAAAATACAACTAATAAATTAATGTCATCTTTATCAAAAGAGAAATACGAACTTACATGCAGGAAGTTTATTATTTTTCTCTGTATTTATTATTAAAATCTAACAATCGCAGATAAAGTACCTACGGTTCGCAACTCGTGTAAAAACGGCATTTTGCATTGCCCGTGTGGTTTTATTACCCTCGTTGTCGCTCGGGTGCAAACTCCACACTCGCATGCAAATAATGCTACTTTCCGGACTCGACGCGTATGTACTATTTAAAGGTAATTAGAATAAGAATCAAAATAAATATAATAACAACATTGTTAATTAAAACAAGACCTGGGCGTATATGACCAAGCAGTCCAACACCCTTCAAAAAACAAATAAATAAATAAAATAAATATTATAACAATATTTAGTTACATAATTAGAAAAGGTTTGATAATTTAGAAAAGAAAATAAAAAATAGAAAACCTGTGGAGAAAAAACATTAGAATCTATGGAATTGAAATATGAAGTTGACTTCAATTACATTTTTTTTTTTTTTTTTTTTTAAATAAAAATGATCAAAACTGCTTTTAAGAAATTAAAAATGAATAAGGTAAGCGAAAACTGCCACTCATAAATTTACGAGCCTCGTTGAGAGATCCAAAATTAAAAATAATTGACTCACTGAAAGAACCAACTCTATTATTAAAGACGAGTAAAAAATGTGTTAATTAATCAGATGATATTACATCAGCTGATTTAATCCAATATATCAGCTGATTATTTTCAGTGCAACAGCTGAATATAATTAGTAAAACCAATAATTTTAAACAGTGTAAAAGATTATTCTAAAAATGACTACTGATTATTCTTAACATTGTAACAGCTGACTAATATTCTCAATAGTGTAATTGATGGTTTTTATAACATTTTTAACAACTGATTCAAATGAATTAACAGCTGATTTTATTCAGTTTAACTAGCAATTCTAAAAAAAAAACATAACTTCTGGTAAACAATGATCATATGAATAGTTTTATTAGTCTAAATTGTTATTATATCGATTTCTTAATTCTAACATTTTGTAAAGAGATCAGTTCAAGAAGTATCTGAATTATATCATTTTATTTCCATTCTTAACATTTTTTTAGTGTTTAAGAATCATGTTTCAGTGTTACAGCATCATAAGTAGAGAGTGAAGGTAATGTCCGAATTGTCTGAAGTATAAGATCTGTTGTAAAAGATAACGTTTTAAAGTATTTCATGTTCGTTGAATATTTACCAGAGTGTAAAAACAAGACGGCGTTCTAACCACCAGAAGGTACTTAGAATCAGGTATTTTATGTAAACCAAGCACAGGGCCGCTTGTTTTTCTACTTATATTTACATGGAATCAAGCGCCCGGGGTTTCTTCCTTCCGGTTATGAGTACTTTACATAAGCAGGAGAAGTAAAGTAGGGCGAAGTACGGACTTGATTTCAACTATAAATACACTGATTATGGTAATATTATTGGAGATTTTTTTTTTTGTTTTTCTTCGGTCCGAAATAGATAATACTGAAGAAGGTTTTTTTATATAAGCACGAGTTAAGACTAAAAATTCACATTTTTCTTCTTTTTCTCTACCATAAAGTTTCAACTTACTTGAGCTTTTCCCCCGACCATTCTCACAAGACAAAAATAAACTTTTCTTTTTTCCATTTGAAATAGTGAGTTTTCACGGTGAAATTTGCAAGTTTCTGTTCTTTGGTTGATACTTGAGAGCAAAACTTGTTTAAACGACCGCCAACTCTGTAATGGCGGAAACATTTTGCACCTTCTTCAAAAATCTACATATTTCCACAGTAAAACATAGTTTTTTCTTAAGAATCTTATTATTTTTTATCTGTTTTTCCTTATTTATGATCAAACTCTTTATGATCCTAGAAAACCAAGTAGAATTAGAATTCAGCTTCATTTTTATAGTCTATTAATTCATATTGTAAAATGTTTTAATTACGCAAATATTTAATGAAAGAAATAAGATAATGGTCTGGCACACCACGATCCATCTATAGTAGTTAGGTAATAACTAGTGCTCAGTCATGTTAAAAGAACAAATAACAACCCAAGATTGGCTTATCATTAATATGTACAGCAAAAATATACAAAACCATAACGACCAAGTGAATTGTATATAACATTTAAAAAAAAAAAAAAAAACTCGATACTGACGAATCACCACAACTTATTTTATCCTTTCCCTGTCACATAGTGTGTAGATGCTAGAGTAATACTAAAAAAAAACTCAGAAAAACAAATATTATTTGAAAACTATGTTGACGATTTTGATTAAATAGTTCTAAAATGTACTCTATACAAATCTAACCAAGTTTTTTTTTTCCCAGGATATATCTAGTTTCTGTGATACTAATGAAAATATGTTTAATTTAGCAGAAAATCAAAACAAAATTTAAACAAACGCCTTTGTAAAATCACAAATTAATTAAAATACATAAATATCCAAAGACGTCATCTTTTACAATCATTTACGAAACATAGGATTGGCAGGTTCCAGGAATAAGTCTTATTTTGCAGACGAACTTATATTTCGTCTTCTTTGCCGCCTTGAGATTAGGATACAATACTCCTAATTAAATTTAATTCGAGCTATTGTTAGCAGTCCACAATTCCACCCCGTTTCTTATAATATACCACCGCCATTACAACCCAGTGTTCCAGGTAGGGGTTTAATCTTCTTTTATTATTAAAAGGAACTCCACCAAATATAACCAATCGTCATCAAATACACCAGGAAAAATGTTTTATCTACGATTGTTACGAATTATAAATATTGTATCTCTGTTTAGATGCGTAGAAAGTTATTATTTACGTACTTGTAATCATTGCGCATACCGTCTCATATTTCTGAAGAATTCCTTACCTTCTTTACCTTAACATACGATTAGCGAGTTTGTTTACATTTAACAAAACTAATTTGCTGGTCATTTAATAAAAGTAACTGTTTATATCGATTTTTTCGAGTGATTTAAGTGATTATTCTCCTCATAATAATACATCTCCCGAAAAAATTAATTCGGCACAAAATAATTAACTAATGAATTAATGTCATCTTTATCAAAAGAGAAATACGAACTTACATACAGGAAGTTTACTTATTTTTTTCTGTATTTATTATTAAATTTAACAATCGTAGATAAAGTACGGTACGCAACTTGTGCGAAAACGGCATTTTGCAAAATACTACTTTCCGCACTAGACGCCTATGTAGTATTGTTTATAAGGAGGAGGAATTTACAAATATATTCATTTATATTTTTCCAGCCTAAATTAAATTTATTTTTATCAGTAGGGTAGAGCGGGGCTAGTTGAGCATTGGGGTAAGTTGGGCAATTTAAATATCTCTGAAACTACGCATTTCACAAAAATACTTCAAATGAAGAAAAGAAGGGTACGAGGAAGGAGAACGCATCGCTTGACCGTCAGTTGCCTTGCGACAATCGTGAAAGATCACAGACACATTTTTTTAATTTTCATAGTAAAAAGTAAAAAAATTGACAATCGCTATTTTTCTCCTAGACTCGTACTAAAACAACCAAATGCAATCACGAAAGTGTTGTTATTTTATGTATTTATTGTACTTTTGATAATAATTAGGTATTTAGTCCCAAGTCCACCTATTTTTTTTTCATAACCTAACTTTTTATCTAAAAGTCTAGTCGGGTTTAGTTGGGCAGGCATGCTCAACTTCACTTCTACACCACTACAAAAAGTTAAATGTTAATTATTTTTTACAAATACTATACAGACTCTCGTTTTAGGATGACAGACCGTTATAGTCGTGCCTTTATATACTTTTCAATATCAATTTGTAAAATAATTGTAAAAAATAGTTAAATGCCCTGCATTTCATTTTAGGATGCAGACTTGTAAAAGAAAAACGTCAAATAAGTCAACAGTCAAGTGAAGCTGCAAAATTGCAAAATCTTAAAAAAATATATATTTGGTTATTAATAATGTTGTATTGTAGTTTTAAGCAATTTCCATAACACTATTTGATCTATTCTTTCCATTGCCCAACTTGCCCCATACCCTTGCTTAACTTACCCCTGCCATTGGGCAGGTTGAGCAGCTAGGAGTTTTCTCGCTTTAATGATAATATTTTCTAAACCAGATCTGAAATAATTTTATTTTTTGAAGACATTTAAAGAAGGGTAAATTACTGATCTAAAATTGAAGGAACCAAGTAAATCCGATGAACCGTTTAGGAGTTATTATAGATTATATAAAAAAGTGCTCAACTAGCCCCGCCCTACCCTACCTCGAAAACCAGATATATCCCAGGGGAAAACTTACATGGTTATATTCGTATAGAATGTATTTTAGAATTATTTTATCAAAATCGTCGAAACCGTGATCAAAAAATATTTTATTTAAAAATTTTGTGAGATAGCATTTGAGTTTTTCAGGGATAGTACTACCGAATTTAGAGATAAAATTAATTTCTCGATTTTACCTTAGAGCATGCTTTTTCGGAACATATATATGCCAGGCTCATTACACCTGTCATTCACGTGAGGTGTCAGGGATAATTTTTGCTTCCATATACTTTTTTGCTTAATACTTTAGTATGTAGTGTGGGTATTTTAAGATAAGTCTCTAATTAATACACTGATAATACATTCAAGCATAATCTATATTTTAACAACTAACTTGGGGATTAAATATACTCTTCATCAAAAGCATAGAAGCCCAAAACATAGTAGAAATATATTTAAAGACGTAATAATTGGCCACCCTCATAAAAATTACCTAGAGGCTGTCAAAGAGCAAACAACTTCCAGACCATCTATTTGGTTTTAAATTTACTTTTAGTCTTCAATTCAAAAAAGGCAAAAAAATGGTGCTGGAATACTACAATACTTGCCAAAAGGTGTTACAAAAATATATTGTACGGGACTACATACAATATATGTGTGTCTAAATTTCATATTCTGATATAAGGATACATAACATTTTTCAAATATGTTTAATTATGAATTAATTCAATTGCAAATTATAGAATTTAAATTTAGCATCACTTTGAATATGACAAAGTATTGTTCCAATTTAAATAAATCGGTCCGACCGATTTTTATGCAGACGTAAAAGAATTACACGAAATAAAAGTTGTACTAATTTAGCAATTTATGGAGCGCAGACGGTTGAAATTAATCTAGGGCCATCTGCAAGCTATACTTTCAACAAACCATCAAAATTTTACCTACATCAAATGATTATTTTTAAAGATATAGGTGTAAATAAATGTATGTTTGTGCGCATGTGAAAGAGAAACGAATAGGCTCAGAAGGTTGAAACTTATATGGGACACACAATGGACTAATGAAATACCAACAATCTACCATCCAAATTTCAATCAAATCGGACGGGTAGTTTTTAAGTTATTTTGGTTCACAAAGATTGAACGACAGACCGACTGACACGGAACCAAAAATGTTCCATGGTGTCTGAAACAGATTTCTGTCTCGGAATTTTTGAAATCGGTGACCTACATTTTTTTCGATGTTTGGAA
The DNA here is from genome assembly GCA_001010745.2 of Gerris buenoi. Taxonomy (NCBI): domain Eukaryota; kingdom Metazoa; phylum Arthropoda; class Insecta; order Hemiptera; family Gerridae; genus Gerris; species Gerris buenoi. Next base: position 104,687 of record KZ652752.1, on the reverse strand, counting down.
CGATCACATAGCTTCCGTTACCTTTGTTGTAAGCTTGAAAGCTAAAAACATTATTTTTTTATTTTTATTTTAAAGTCAAAAATAGATCGTTAATATTTTGTTCTCTTTTTCAAACGTAGTGGGATGACGTTAAAAAGAAAAACCCGATTTTCTTTTTAAAAACGAACTTGGATTTTTCTTTTTTTGAAAGAAAACTTCAAGAGAAAGAAACAGAAGAACGATCTAAAAAAACGTGTTAAAACGTTTAGAAGCATTTAAAGACAGGGGTAGGTTGCATCAATCAAGCGAGGTTACGAAATAAGGTTACAAAACATTAAAGAAAGAAAGTTAAGGTTAGGCTGCGGTAAAGCCTTTAGCAACATTATAACCTGCCTCTCATAACCTCGGAGTGTAACCTACCTCGGGGCCCCATAAATTTAAGGGCCTACACCCAGGAGACCCCCTCTCCCAGGAAAACCCGACTCTACGTCTAATAAAATGTTTTTTCAGTCCGACCTCTACAGTCTCCCTAACGCTTTTACTTCAACCGACTTGGTATAAGGAAAATACCCTAGCAGAAGTACATATCCTGCATATTATATACATTCATAAAGAAACATATATATACAACTAACCTAAAGAAATACCAGTCTTGAGCCAGAACACGCACATGTATTTGTTCTTCTTCACGACTGTGTATATATTCGCTTCTTTCTGTGACAAATTTGACATTTTTAGTGGGTTATTTGTAATGCTTTGTCACAAAGTACAAACTATTTAACAGTCCGCTTTTTAAGGAAATATATCAAACAAATGCTACTTCTGCCTATTTTAAAATGGTGAATTTCACCATTTGACAAGCACAGTAGTATAGCAACACCATTATTAAGCCTGGTTTGAAATCTTATTAAATTTACAAGTTTTTGTTAAGTCTAACAGTGGCCAATTACTTATGTTTTAAAAAAAAATCCTACAAAATGAGTTGGTGTTGCTAATGTTTTTGATGAGGTGGGTTGTGAAGTTTGTTATTAAAATATAGTTTATACTTGTAGTTGTATTATCAGTGTAATAAATTAGGCATCTTAAATTACGTATACTAGATTACATGTTGAAAGCAGAGAAATATGTGGTCCAGCCACAACTATCCCTGACTCCTCACATGAATGACAGGTGTAATGAGCCTCTCATTATCAAGACGGGGATGTTACCTGATATGCACAGTGATTGACAGTGTAATGTAATACACTAGGAGGGGGAGGGGTTCATTATTTATCCCATGTCAGAGCAAGTTAACATGAAACTTATCGTAGAATCGAATTCAAACTAATAAGCACTACGAACTAACAATGTAAACATCACAAATATAATTATATTTTGAATTGATATGTAGGCTTTTGCAGATTCTTTCGTAATAAATAACTTGGCTTTCTTGTGAGATTTGTTAGACAAAGTGTTTGAAGACTGAAGTTTTGCTTCCTCTACTAGAATAGAAGCACGTTCATTAGTAGAAGTTGCTGTGTAAAAGTAAATTTTATAGGTACGTATTTAATTACATTGCAATCCCGTGAAGTGTAGAGGCTCCACGACTCTGCAAACCTCACAGACACACATTTTACATAGTAGTACTTCCTAGTTAGTCTAGTACTTCCTACTAGAGCGGGTAGGACGAACCACTTGTTAGAACCTTGCAATTAGGCCATATTTTAAGCCCCGTGGTTGAGCGTTCCAGCAACTTCACACATCATAAATTTGTACATTGTACCGCCGAAGCGAGTATGGTGTGATCATTAGTAAGCTATTGTAACGGTCAAGGAGGTTCGTATGGGCAAATATCAAATAAATATAATAATATAAATATAAGATTTAAAGAGTACCTGATTACAATACTTGCGTATCCCGTACTTTTGCCAATATTTCAAAGTTTCACTTCAAAAGGTGTCACTCCGATTACGGCTAGATTTGTTAGAATAAGAAATTGCGAGTGGTTTGCCGATTTCCGTTAAATGAATAAATTATTTGTAGTTCACTTCGGTATATCCGGATTACCAACTGCCTTGGTCATCCAGTGTCCGTCCCCACTACGAGGTCTCTTCCCACTCTGTGGACCGAACATGCGCCGTGGAGGCTCGTTTTTAAGCTCCCGTGCCTGTCTAGGCATTGAAGCCGCTACACCAGTGGTTCCCAACCTGTGGGTCGCGACCCCCTTGGGGGTCGCGANTATATCCGGATTACCAACTGCCTTGGTCATCCAGTGTCCGTCCCCACTAGGAGGTCTCTTCCCACTCTGTACCGAACATGCGCCGAGGAGGCTCGTTTTTAAGCTTCCGTGCCTGTCTAGGCATTTAAGCCGCTACACTATATAAGAGTGCCCCATAGGGGGTGTCCCTCGCCCTGCACCGTCCGTGATTCATAGATGCAATTCAAAGTATCATGGCACGGGTTCGAACCCATGACCTCGAGGTGCCTCGACTTATTGATAGCTAAGCGAGCGCCTTAAGACCCCCAGCCACACTGGCTCCCCACATTTTACATAAAAAACAACTTTTAAGAAGTCAGTTTTCCTTAAAACTTGTCAAATAAATACAGGCCAATGTGAGCCAAATTTGTGCAAGATAGCATCACAAGGTTGTCTTGGGAAATTACCAAGACAACCGCTTTATCTATTTAGGGTCAGAATTAAATAATGAAAGCAGGTAGAAGTAAAGTGCAGAACATTGAGCCTATTTCGCTAACATTAATCTCTTCAGTTGTCGAGCACCACAAAACTGCTACGGAGTAAGACATTAATTAATACCTGACTTAATTGATTCAACACACTATGAACAACTTCTCCTACAACCAGTCAAAGTTCACAGTTCGTGCCCTAGTCCCCATACACTCTGTTGGCAAACCTGGTTCAGACTGGCTACAGTGGGTCCTTCTGAAAAATTAGAGAGAAAAGGACTAGGACTAAAGAGATAAGGGATTCAGCTAGGTGTCCAGGCGTAGCTCTCTTATAAGTATTCTAGTTGGTGACCATTTTATTTTTTGAACTATAATATTAAAATGTTAATATTTTGAAATCTCAGTCATCCTAAGTTAAATAAATTAACTTTGTCTCCTAGAGTGCAGTTTAGAGATCACAGCTGGTACCCAGCTCTAAGCCTAAGCTACTGCCTCAGAACAACCACCATTATCTTTCCAAATAGTTACATTAACACTTATTTACATATGTATACATATAAAATAATATAAAACATATAAATTCATGTCGTAACTTTTAAAATATACAAACCTATAAACAAAAGTCCGCTCAATTTTCAGTTACTCTTTTATTTTATTATTTTTATATCCAAGTGTGTGGCTATGTCAGACTCCATGCCTCCTGGTACAATTACCAATAGATTGGTATGGTGCGGAAACACGGATATTGCCGTTGAACAATACCAAAAGACTTCAAATCTTTAAAAGAAAAATAAAAAGAAGAATAATGGAAGCAGTAAGAGAGCCATAAATAAGTTTGGATGATACGTAGTCGTACTATCATACATTGTCAGGTTCAGGTTCAAAAAGCAATAGGATCTGACAAGGGCACATAGCCAGGTCCGAAGCAGGACTACCAGAACAAATATTGGACACAAGAATAGATGGAAATAAAAGAAGAGGATGGTAGAGAAGTAAATTACTAGATAAACTGGGAGGGTGTGGAGGACTTTAGGTGCAATGAACTGAAGGAATGCTCCTCTAAAGAAAGATATTTCTACTTTTACTCTATTTCACTTTTTTCTCTAGAATAGAAAGTTAGGGTGGCCAGAATCCTCTAAAGACTAAAGAGCCAACCAGAGCAAAGGTAAAGTTAAGTGAGTAAAATGTTCTTGCAACATGTAAATCGATCAAAGTATCAATAAACCAAATTTTATTGTACTTGCAAATATGATACAGTAAAAAGATAAGATAAACGAAAAACTAGATTCTTACCCTACGGCACATTCTTTACTTTAACCTTCTCCAATTTAGTCCTCTTCCTTTTTCGTCAAGGGAATTGTTATGGTTGGGAACTTGCTGCAGACCTTTTTAGGAAAAGAGGGGAGATATCCCCTTTCTCTAAAACCCAGAATATATATATATATATATATATATATATAGATATATATATAT
>KZ652752.1:70590-80878 GCA_001010745.2 Gerris buenoi | reverse complement strand
TATTTTTTTTAATTGGTAAACTATATAGAAGAATTAAATTTTAAAAAGATAAAGTAGACAAGTTTATCATTCACTCAAGCAATATTGCAGATAAAATTATCATAAGTGCTGAATCCAAAAGTTTTTATGCGATTAAGTTTTCAAAATCTTGAAAAGGATTTGAACATTTTAAACGTATTGCAGGCATTTCATTAATTTATTTTCCTTTTTGAATCTTTTATATTAGTTTCGCTTTTGTGTGTGTGTTTGTGGGTGTCTGTTACCAAAATCTTTGAAGGGCTAATTACTAATTAACCCTCTTTCACTCAGCCAATGTTCTGAGAGCACATAGACTCTGTAACATTACAAAAAGATGAACACATACATTGATTCACGACGTTGACTGTAAAATGTGAAAAAAACCAATTGACCAAATTGACTATTGTATCGTTTAACAACGTAATAATTAATAAACTATATACGAGTGTAAATCATTTTATATTCGTTAATAACTATATAAATACGAATGTCAGGAGATGTCAACAAAACAAAACATTTGGCTTGTGCGGAGGGGAACAGTGACGTCAAAAAGTAAATATTCAAATATGACAAGAGTAATAATAAAATATCCATCAACCCTGCCCTGTAAATTGGGAGGCCCGAATTTGGTTAATGTGTCGCCGGCACTCTTCTCCACTGTCCAGCCTTACCACGTAGTTGACCGCTTATTCTCTTCTTACTATGTGCCCGAAGTTCCACTTGTCTGGCGTGTTGTAGCAGCGGACTTGTACTCGATCCCCCATTTTGAAGTGTCGTTGCACACGTGTCCTCTCTTCTCCTCCCCTTTTTGTGCTTCCTCTTCCTCGTACCAGATCTATTCTTGTCCTTACGGTCCTTTGAAACATTAAACTATAAGCACTATCCCCTGTAGAATTCGGTGCTTTTCTTAACTGCATCACAAGTCGCCTAGTTTTAAGTTCTATATCTCCCCCCTCTTCGTTCATCGCCTTCAAGTGTTTCTTTACGGTCTGAACAAATCTTTCTGCTTGGCCGTTGGAAGCCGGGTGGTACGGCGCTGTTGTGATGTGTTTGATGCCGTTGTTCTGCAAGAATTGTTCCATCTTGAACGACGTGAATTGGGGTCCGTTGTCCGAGACTACCACTAACGGCAACCCGAAAATGGAATATTGTTGTCTGAGTTGTTTAATGCACCAGTCGGCCGTGGTAGTTTTAGTTGGGATCACCCCAACAAGGTCCGGCAAAATCTAAATGGATCCGTTGCCAGGGACTCGTCGGCTCTTCCCACTTGTGGTACTTCTCGGTTCGGTTCGTTCTGTTTCTGACAGCATTGTTTGCAGCCTCCAACCATCTTCTCTGTATCTTTATCCATGTTCTTCCAGTAGCAATAACTTCGTGCTATCAATTTCATTTTCACAATCCCTAAATGCCCCGCGTGTATTTCCCTTAGTATTTCTCTCCTTAGATTTCTAGGTATGACTACTCTACTCCCTTTCAAAATACAGCCTTCCTCGAGCGAGTACTCGCAGTCATTTAGTCCGAGTTGCTTGAGAGATTTACCTTCTTTCAAAGATTGTAATACCTTTTTGAGGTCTGGGTCTTCTTCAGTTTCTTTAGCGATCAATTTTTGGGTTACTGGTAAAGTATCGATCTGTTTCATGAAATATTTTGTCGGTACGTCTTTGTAGTTGATGTCACATTCTTCTACTGGAAATCGGGATAAAAAGTCAGCATTGCAATGGTCTCCTGTTCTTCTAAATTCAATGTCATAGTCGAAGCCTGATAAAAAGTTGGCGTACTTAAAAACCCTCGCTGCTGTCATCGTCGGTAATGATTTCGAAGGGTGAAATATCGAGACTAGAGGTTTGTGGTCCATAATCAACGTTATTTTCCTGCCGTAGCAGTATTGGAAGAACTTTTTGATTCCCCAATAAATTGCAGTGGCCTCCTTATCTATTTGGCTGTACATCTGTTCGGTTTTCGTGAGCGTCCGTGAAGCGAATGCGATCGGTCTGTCGTTTCCGTCTCGGTATCTATGTGATAACACTGCTCCGAGTCCGACTGGAGAGGCGTCAGTAGCAAGTGTTATGGGTAATTCAGGGTTGAAATGAACTAAGATTTCATCACTAGCAATTTGTTCTTTCACTTTTAGAAAACTTGCGTCGCACTCCGGTGTCCAAGTAAAATCGGTTCCTTTCTTCAAGAGTTTATTTAGTGGATTTAACAAAGTCGCCAAATTATAAATGAATTTGTTATAATAGTTTGCTATACCGAGAAATGATTTTAATTCTGAAGTATTGGTAGGTGTTTTGGTTTTAAGAATAGCTTCGATTTTGTCTTTATTTTTGTGTAAGCCCCTCTCATCAATCGTATGTCCCAGGTAGTTTATGCTCTTTTTAAAGAAAGAGCATTTATCTTTGTTAGCTTTTAAGTTGTAAGTGCGTAATCTATTCAGTACTTGGTTCAATCTATGAAGAGTTTTGTTGTGCAGTATTCCCTTGTATGATGATATCGTCGAAGAAGCTCGCAACTCCTTCTAACCCGTGTAAACATCTGTCCATTTCATTTTTGAGCTGAGCGAAGCGAAGCTCTTATACTACACTTTGCGTTTTTTATGATGCATACTCCTCCTGAACGGCTGAATCGATATGCACAAAATTTAGCACGGTCATAGTGACTAACCACAGGAAGGTATAAATCTGAAATGGTCCAAATCGGTACACAAGGGTACGGGGTACGGGGTACAAAAGTTTTCTTCCGAACGGCTCAGCCGATCCGCACGAAATTTGGCACGGTCATAGTGACTAACCACAGGAAGGTATAAATCTGAAATGGTCCAAATTGGTACACAGGGGTACGGGGTACCAAGTACGCAAAAGTTTTCTCCTGAACGTCTGAACCGATTTGCACAAAATTTGGCACGGTCATAGTGACTAACCACAGGAAGGTATACATCTGAAATGGACCCAATCGGTACTGAGGGGTACGGGGTACAAAAATTTTCTCCTGAACGGCTCAGCCGATCCGCACAAAATTTGGCACGGTCATAGTGACCAACCACAGAAAGGTATAAATCTGAAATGGTCCAAAGTGGTACACAGATGCATGTCGTTGGAAAGCTCTTTAAGAGTACAATTATTGTTGTATGTTAACTATTGTCATATTTTCATTTATGAGGGGTTATGCTTTTGGTAAAATAGGAAAAAATGAAAAAAAATATTTTTCAAATGCACGCTCAGCTCAATATTGCAAGCATTGCACACCTAGTCTATTTTTTTCTTTAAAGCGAAAGGTACTGGTCTTGGCTTTATAAAAATCGCTCTAGTTCCTTCATTCATGAACAAATGTGCTTGGGTGTCCGGTATAGTCCCTATCTCCTCAGAAGTAAATACGTCACTGTATTCTTCAATCAGTTTGTCCAATTCAACTGGAGATTCCGCCACCACGGTTTTAATCTCGGCCCAGTCGAGTCTAACTTCCCTTATCTATTCTCTCCCGAATATCGGATCGACTTTAGAATTAATTATGTACAATCTCCCGGTAAACGGTTGGTTCTTGTACATACAGTTCACATAGGATACTTCTCTAGGTTTAATTATTTCACCCGTGTAGGTTTTTAAAATTACTTGGGTTCTATAAATTTTCTTGTTTAAACCTAAGCTCTTGAAATCATCATATGACATGGTACTTAATGCCGCACCCGTATCAAGTTCCATAGTTACAAGTTTATTTTCGATTTTAAGTCTGATTTTGAATTTATCTGAATTACGATTATCACTAATATTTCCTACAAGATTAATTTCAAAAGGTTCTTCTGGGTCTGAAAAAGTTTGTTCAAATTTTTTATTATATTTTAACGACTTATTTGGTTTTAAACAAACCGTACTGATATGTCCCATTTTGCCACAACTATTACAGGTGGCGGTTTTGAATTTACACTGGTTGGCTCGATGTTGTCCCTGCCCGCACCTGTAACATTTTCCTTTTAAATATTGAAACGTCACTTCTGGCCGATTTTGAAATTTATTATTGTGATGGTTCTTTGTTCCTATTTGATGAATTGCATCGCTACTATGAACTCGACGAGACATATTACCATTCTCCTGTTTAGCTAGTTCAATTGTTCTGGCTATGTCTACAGAGAAATCCCCTTTGAGATTACTGTATACTTCGAATCTTTTTATAAAGTTCGTAAAACTTTCGTCGTGTTGATACGGAGTAAAACTTATGTTATTTATTGTATTGTTCGCATTATTAGATTTAGAGCTGGAACCTTGTACATTTGTTTCCAATTCTTGTGTTAATTTAATATTTTCTAATTCAATTTTAAGATTAATGTATTGTTCATCAACTGAATATCGATACTCTCGATTATTTTTTAACGCTTCGTCTGTTTCTGAATACTCTTCTATAGTCTCTTGAAGTTCATTAAATTTGTCATAATACTTTTCTAAACTAGTAAGTCTAATATCGACGTCTGTTCTTGTCCAAGACGTTATCGCTTTTACTGTAGAGGCCAACCTACTGATCTGACCCTTAATACTACCTCGTAATCTAATGTACTTACTCGTTTGTAGCGTAACTGCTGTTTTCTCCATGTTCTCCGTGTTCGTTAGGTTCTTTTCTGTACTCGTCGCCATTATTGTATCGTTTAACAACGTAATAATTAATAAACTATATACGAGGGTAAATCATTTTATATTCGTTAATAACTATATAAATACGAATGACAGGAGATGTCAACAAAACAAAACATTTGGCTTGTGCGGAGGTGAACAGTGACGTCACAAGTAAATATTCAAATATGACAAGAGTAATAATAATATAATATCCATCATTGACAATGCCTGTTTTTATAATAAAGAACTTATCCACGACAAACACAACCAAAAAGACATATAATTACAAAATAAAAATAACTTTTTATATACTACGTTTTTAAATTTTCTTTAAACTAAATAAACAATCATAAATTTGAAATCCGTCAAAATGAAGATCGTAATTATGGGTCATGTCAAAACAAATAAAAAACTTGCGGATTTTTTCGAACTAACTTACCATACAGCAAAGTTTCCTGAAAACCAATTAAATTCTGCTGAAAGATTACTAAAAGTATTAAACATTTTCAGTCATAAATTTTAAACCCGTCAAAAAGAAAATTATAAACATGGATCATGACAAAACAAATAAAATAAATAAGGGATTTTATCCGAACTAACATCCATACAGCAAAATTTTCTGAAATTGAATTAAATTTTGCTGAAAGATGGCTAAAATATTAAAATAATGCATTGTCATCGTGTTCTGAGCTGTTCTAAAAGTTTCAAATGTCTAGCTACTCGGAATGTAGTTAAAATCGATCTGCAAAATTTGTAATGGACAAACAAGAAAGCAAGCTAATAAAAACGTAGTAATAATTATTTGTTTTTATATACTGTTTTTGTATTTTCGGTCATAAATCATAAATAAGAAACCCGTCAAAATGAAAATCGTAAACATGGCTCATGTCAAAACAAATAAAATAACTAGCGGATTTTTTCCGAACTAACTTTCCATAAAGCACAATTTGCTAAAATAAAATTAAATTCTGCTAAAAGTATTAAAATAATGTATTGCCATCGTGTTCTGAGCTATTGTAAAATATTCAAATGTCTAGCAACTCGGGAAGTTAGTTAAAAATCGATTGCAAGATTTGTACTGGACAAACAAACAAACAAGAAAGCAAGCTAATAAAAACATAGTAAAATAACGACTTACCCCTCAAAAAACAAACACCACAAACATCTATATAATAATACTGTACTAACTGTCAATTAATTTTTTTTTTTTATTTTAACAACCAATTTTTCAACTAAACGAAAATGAAAGAAACTTAAAGTAAAGATCTTAAAAAGAAAACTTTATTCCAAAGGAAACACTCCCCCTACAATATATTTTTAAAAAAGTATTGAACAAGAGTAAAAAAAAAAAGCTAAAGATTAACTTAATATCACAATATCATGAAGAGAGTGCAGCAACAACGCCTTACAACAATATATATATACATATATATATATATATATATATATATATANACCCATATCACAAAAGCTACATATTCCAAAAGAAAATTTGTTATTTTGTTTTCTTTCTACGTTGGCAACCCGCACGCGCGCTAAGTCTGTGGTTGCGTATACTTCTACGAATTTTTCTTCTCCAAATTTAATTTTTAATTTATAATGTTAAATTGAATCCATATTTAACTTTATTGTATTGTTTTTCTATCAATTTTAAGGCTCCCTCAACCAAAATCTTTGATCAAATAAAATGTTTAAAAAAGCCGTATTTTCATCCATATCACAAAAGCTACATATTCCAAAGGAAAGTTTGTTATGTTATTTTGTTTTCTACGTATATACTCATACTCAATACTCATACCTCTTGTTGCTTTCTCATGTTCGAAATGTTTAAGCTAAATAAAAATGTTTATAGGCTTCACGGAATTATCCATTAAGTTACCAAACTGTTAGTTTTCGGTCATTTATTTACTCCACATGTTTAATTGCTATGAACAAATAAAAAATATAAAAGAATTTTTTAAAAAAAACTCCTGTCTTGCACCATGACTTATTGAGCGAATTTTCAAAGAAATCTGCGTATTATAAAAGATACAAACAATAATGTAGAATTTTGGTGTATATATACACATGTAAATATGTTTAAGATACCACTTTTCATAAAAAAAAAAAAAAAAAAAAAAAAAAAAAAAAAGGTACACATCTACGGGGTACAAAGTCAAAATAGTTTATATATTGTTATTATCTCACACGCTCTAGTCTTTTTTTCATATAGGAGGGGGTAAAATGGAAAAAAAGACTTTTTACCTATGCTACTTTTTACCCTAAATTGTCAAAATGTGACCCCTAAATGGGCTCCACTAATTCTGGCCAACAATCTCATCCTTTGTTTTGATATTATTATTGTAACATGTGATTGTGGTTGGATTTTTTAAGTGAATCCTAGGGTGAGATATCGACTGGAATGTCACATACATACATAAAAAAGTGTTAAATTTCAGGAATCGATTAAGAATGGTCTAAAACGGATTGCCATGGAGAAAATTTTAAAAATTCGCATTCAAAAAATTTGAAGCTTAATTTTCTTCGAAAATTTGCAAGTCAACAAAGTCTTATTTGAATTGAATGTGACAGGTTTTTGTGCAGGTTAACAAAGGTTCATGTTAACAGAATTATACCTACAAAAAAGAAAACCTCTTTACAGAATGAATGTGGAAGCACATAAATTACAAAAACTTAGTTATTTAGTTATAAACTCAAGTGCTGAAGTGGTGTAGCTAGGCTGACAATATTTACTGAAAAAGTATTTGCTGAAAAGCATTTTCTGCAATAGCATTTGATGTAAAACTATTGCTGAAAAGATTTTACTGAAGTGGAGGGCAACAAGGTAGTAGAGTTCGATCGATAGGGAAGAATATGTACATGTACATGATAAAAAAAAATCGTATAACTGAAATGGTGCGTATGAAAGGAGCCGTACTCTTAATAATCAATCGATATGGGGATATGACAATAAACTGATCAACATAATTAAGTTTGGGTTATTATTCAGTATGTACTTACAAGTTTGGTTTTCTAGTTGGTTTCAAGTGATTGGCTTATTATCGGTCGACTAGAAGTAAAAAGAAAAAGCCCTTATTTCAAGTTTTTTCCTCTCTTTTAACTTTGATCAAGGAAAAAGGAAATCTAGAAGGGTCTGTCAAGTGAGGTCCCTGATTTAGTGGAAAAAAGTAGCTCTCAGCTAAACTTCCACTGCAATATCTACAGAGTTCAAACACACCAAATTACCTCCTTATACTTTTCCCTCTCATCCCCCCTTACTCTAAGTACCCTTATTATATTTAGTATTAAAAATATATATATATTTAAAAAAATATATAAAAGAAAGAAAAAATTAAATTAGAAGGGATGCTTGAAGTTCTTGAAAGTTTTGATAAAATATTTTTTTCTTTCACGAACAGAACAGCTGCTGTACCTTCGAGTTTACAAAGACATTTCAACAAAGGTACATTACAGATGATTGCCCACTGTAAAATGATGCACCCATATTTTTTGTTTTGGTTTATCTTAATACAGCAATAACTCATATCATATTGGGTTACCAAAAATGATTACCTATTATTGTAAGCTCCACAAGGAAGAAGTGACGATGAAAATAGTAGCCGTAAAGGTGCTTTTACACCTGACACTTCTCTCCGGCAATAAATGTCAAGTGTCAGACAGAAATTGCTTAAGTTTTATGTCGGAGATATATGTCTGACACTTCTCTCCGGCAATAAATGTCAAGTGTCAGACAGAAATCGGTTTGAGTGTTCACATCTGAGAGAAATAGCTTGAGATTTATGTCGGAGATATGTCTGACACTTCTCGCAATGCTTAAATTTGCAATAAATGCACGAAAAAAAAACGGTGTTTACCGATCTTATTATAGAAGTATCGACACTTATAGCTGAGAGTAGAAACATAAATCTCAGACATACTTTTTTCGGCGTTTACACTACTGAGATTTCTGTCTGACATAAATGTCATGCAATAAATGTCAGGTATAAACGCACCTTTAGTTAGAAAGTTTGAAGTTTAAGTGGGATGTGATAAATAGTCATAAGGTTATATAAATACTAATGAAACTATACACGTTTGACCTCTCCCCTCTCCCCCTTTTTTGGTGGGGATTGGAACCAGATTACTATGATAGGAGGAAAATTGCACGTTGACTCTGCTAACGTCTTGGTTGTTTTAATGAGATGAAGAGCATCAAGTTGATGAAGAGGTTTGTGGAGGTGATAAGAAGGCACCGAATCCTTGAGTTAGTTTTCACCACAAAACTTTCCGAGTAATCAAACAATTATTACAATTTTGTTTTAGGTCCTGTGGACTTCACCCCCCAAACTTTCACAATTAATTCCCATTTAATTCTAAAACGTTGGGTTTTAAAGTTTTGAGCCCAAGTCCGCGGATAGAAACCCAAGAGCCAGAGGATTGTTAATCTCACTCCAGGGTGCTCTAATTCACAACTTGGCTCGGAAGAGAATTCCTCCCCCCTCCTACCCCCTCTCCTCTTCACCAGAGTATCTGTCTTGAGAGATAACAACTAACCAACCCAAGAATGCTTTCAACATATATTCGTAAAACCGATTTCTCCACATAACTTGCCTCTGTGTTTCTCTTTAAAAACACATTTTTAAAGAAAACATTTTATTCCTTAACAAAATATTTTATAATTAAAATTTCACTTAAACGTCAATATATTTCACAAAAAATGGTTTATTTTATTAATTATAGGTTATTTTATAGGCGAATAGATATTTAGATATAAAAAAAAAAAAATCTCCTATAAATTGTATACATAGTGACACATAATTTAATTACAATAATATCAAATTAATTTATCATTAAACAAAACATATTCAAATAGAAGTTATTCAACAGGTTGGATAATTATTAATGTGTGAAAATTTCATTTTCGATTCAACTAAATCAGATTTAATTTCACCCATATCACAAAAGCTACATATTCCAAAGGAAAGTTTGTTATGTTATTTTGTTTTCTTCTACGCCGGCAACCCGTTCCCGCTCAAAGTCTGTGCAGTTGTCTATAATGCTACGAATTAATCTACACCAAATTTAATTTATAATTCATAATGTTGAATTGAATCCGTATTTAACTTTGCTGTATAGTTTTTCTACCAATTTTTAGGTTCCCTCAACCAAAATCTTTGATCAAATAAAATGTTTAAAAAACCGTATTTTTATTCCCAACAAAAGGTCAAGCTTTATCAATCATAATAAAACTATAAAATAATTGAATTAAAATCTAAAAAGAAATTAGCTTCCAGCTTGAAGCTAAAACAAGTTGAAAGTTAATTATTTTAGGTCAAAATGACAAAGTGACTTGGGACAGAACACAAAGTCAGGAAAAACAGATTTAATTTAGATTTAGTCCGGCGAGTGGACTAAGACGTGGGATGTAAATCAACATGGGAGACGTGAGCGGAGCGTAACGTGTTTACAAGAGGAACGAGGCAAGGATTTGGGCTAGGGCATTAAACTGTGTTGTTTCAGTCTGAACTTGTGTCCGCTCTAGAGATGGACTTGCAATTCAAATTGCTCCACTTTGTACGATTTAATACTCAAACCATTGATTGCTTCACTCCTCCAACCTCTCAACCATCAATTCTTTCTTTTATACACTGTATCTATCTCTCCCTCTCATTATATATATATATATATATATA
>KZ652752.1:52140-65173 GCA_001010745.2 Gerris buenoi | reverse complement strand
TTATAGCTTGAAGCTTAAAGTGGTGAAACTTACAGTGGTGCTTATACTTTTGTTTTACAATACCTGCAACTTATCATTATTTATAATTTAATTGTTAGTAAGACGTAATTATTACCTCTTTAATTTTAGATTATCGAATAAAGGATATTTATAGTTAACGATGCAGTGTTAAAAATTCAATAATCCTCATTTTATATCATCTGATTAAAGTTAATATGTTATATATTATTCTTCTTTGTACGAGTGTAAATATATGTTGTTTTAAGTTAAAGAAATTGTTTTTATAAGTCCTATTACCAACCAATTACCCAACAACAAATTGTCCTACTCTGCCAATTAATGTGGCACATAGCTTCCTCGCAAAGAANGTTTAGCATGAGCATGATACACTCGGCGTAAATAATATCAATAATAAAGGGAAGGTTGCAACCAGGTTTACTAGAGGTTCCTTCCTCAATCCAGCACGTCCTCTATCTTCGTTCCACCTGGTGTAACCTCCACCGCACCACGTCAACCTGGGTTCAAAGTTTACTTTGTGGGCAATTATTACTTTTTTGTACTATTTACTGCTCCTCGCTATGCTTAATTTCTATCAATTCCTTAAAAGACAAAACAATTCTAAAACTACATATGTAATATAAAATAAATACGAACCGAACTAAAAGCCATTTTTGATTAACGTAAATCTCCAACTTGTTGTCTTACCTAAAACAAATAAAAAAAAACAACTTTATAAAAGAATTTCAAATAAATNACGTACAGTCTCTTTTTTTGTTTACAAACAGACACTGAGCCCAAGATATTTGCAATATTTTTTATCTTCTCGTAGCCAAACTTTAAGTAAACGATGCAACCATTGTATCATTAGAAAGCTTATTAAATGCGCCAACTTTTGATGTTAAAAAAGTTATTTCATAACCGTCAAAATTAAAAAGTTATGGCAGCTCAAAGTTACATCATTACTTTTGATAAAATTAAATTTCATTTTTAGAAGCATGTATCATAATGAAAACAACACTGCTTTGATCAAACAAATAGTGCATTTTAACGTAAATTTATTCCTCTGTCGAATGCCGTAAACTACATATTATTATCTTTTTTAGTTGCCGAGTTATTACGCAATTTATAAGAAAAAAAAAAAATAATAAAAAAAATCGAAAAAATTCGATATCTCGAAAACTAAGGTCGATAGACCATGGGTTAATAGGACATTTTTTNTTTTTTTATTATTTTTTTTTTCTTATAAATTGCGTAATAACTCGGCAACTAAAAAAGATACTAATATGCAGTTTATGGCGTTCGACAGAGGAATAAATTTACGTTAAAATGCACTATTTTTTTTATCAAATGGGTGTTGTTTTCAATGTGATACATACTACTAAAAATGAATATTTAATTTTATCAAAAGTAATGATGTAACTTTGAGCTGCCACAACTTTTCAATTTTGATGGTTATGAAATAACTTTTTTTACATCAAAAGTTGGCGCATTTAATAAGCTTTCTAATGATACATTGGTTGCATTGTTTACTTAAAGTTTGGATCGAGAAGATCGAAAATATCTCAAAAGTCATTCAATAAAAAAATAATTTCATCTCATATTTTCAAAATAGCCTCCATTTTGATGACGACATCTTCTGCAGCGTTGCTCCATGCTGTTGATTACGTTTCTTATTTCCACAATTCTTTGTTTTATTGAGTCAAATACGTCGATTATTTGTTGGATTAATTCCTCTTTAGTGTCCACCATTTTATAGACAAGGCTTTTTAAAGTTCCCCAGATATAAAAATTTATTGGAGATAAATTGGGTGAGCGTGGAGGCCAGTTTAGGACCAACGCGCCCTATCCACCTCCCCGGATAATTTTGATCCATTCATTCCCGTATATTTGTGGAATAGTGTGACGGGAAGCCGTCCATTTGGAACCATATGTTCCTTCTTACATTATTGATAGGTAAATCATCCATTAAGTATTGAAAATCATCATGTAGAAATCGAAGAAATGTATTACCATTCAGGCGAACATGGACATGGACGAACATGGACATGGACGAACATGGACCTATAATGTGAGTGCCGATCATTCCTGCTCAAATATTCACAGAAAACTGATGCTGAAATGAGTACGGCCAAGGAGTATGTGGATTTTGAATTGCCCACTTATGGGTGTTGTGGAAATTTACTGCCCCGGTCCATAAAACCTTTTGTGCTATATTACTTTGGAGGGACCCATTACAAAAAATTCATTCTAATAGGAAAGTCTGCTGAGAGGTTGCTTCTACTTCTAAGTGACAGCGGGAAAAACAAGGTATTTTTGATAGAGAGGCAATATTTCATACATGTCATTTGTTTTCTTTATAATATAATATGTAAAAAAACAATAACGTACAGTCTCTTTTTTTGTTTACAAACAGACACTGAGCCCAAGATATTTGCAATATTTTTNATTCTTAGGATACAATGGTTTAATAACCATACATGCAGGTGCATTCTTACCCATGTTGTTGTATGCTGTATCTATCTGGCAAGAGGGTTTAAAAAACTGAAGAGATCTCGAGTTTAATTAAAGGTTGTAGAACAATATCCTAAAACGCTGCTAGCATCATTGCGAGTATTACTCCGATATGTCTTCAGGCAGTATAGCTGGTTTCTGTAGACTTAGGTAAATCGTCAGGCAGTGTTTTGAACGAGATGAATAGTGACTACTTAGACAGACCATTTAAAGTCCAATTCTGGTCTCATCCATCTCTATTCTTACCAATAAAAGAAAATCAAGAAATCGAATGTAATCTAAAAAACTTGAAAAAATGGTAGCAAGACTGACGACTATTGGCTGTGCTCTCGTTGTATATGAGAATGGTAAATCGATTTTTAAATCTGGGTTCAAACTTTCAGGTTTCTGTTCAAACAACCAACCAGAACTTACAATTTTGAAGGTTCTTGAATAGTTGGCTCAATCACAAAGACCTACCAAAGCGAGGATCAATACAGACAGCAAAATAAGCCTGGACATTTCTAAAAACCCACAAAACCACCAACCTTATCATCGAGAGTATACGTAACAACTTCCGCTTACTGAATGTGTGATATATTTTTTAATTGGGTCAAATCACACGTTGGTCTAAAGTCTAAAGGGCAACGAAGGTACAGATCAACTGGCTAATGAGGCTTCACGTTGAAGATTCTTAAGTATCGTATAAGAAATTTCCCTTCATTAAAGCAATATGCTTGGTCTTAAAGCAGACAGAATTAGGAAGATGTTTGAAGTACCTAGTACCTCACCTTAAGGTTTAATAACTCGACGATATTTTCCAACTGTTAAACATCATTTCCCTCTACAACATGTACCACGACATGTATTAACCACCTATTACTACCTATTAACTATACCCTTATACAGTTCTAACTAAATATGGAAAATTCGAAGATTTTCTTCATCGACTATCAAGGAGTCTCCTTCCTGCAACTGCGATAGTACATCTGCACAAACCGTTGATCACCTACTCTTCGACTGTTATCTGCTTACTCAGGAGATGCACACCCTTCAATGATGTCCCATAGTCCATCAGAGTTTGTCTTGGCCTCCTTCATCGGATACTGATATCCTACTTCAAAAGGACAACTTATATAACTCCATTTTCAATAACTTATTTGCTCTTCTTTTAACAAGTTATTTACTTAGTTTTTTTTTTCGCTATATCGTCTTAGTTACCAGTATCTGTTTTTTTTTCTTTGTTAATTGAATTTATTAAGTGTTTTATTATCTATATATTTTTTTTTTTTTATTAGAAATTAGTTAATTTCATGAAGAATTAATGTGTAGTTAATTCCTATGGTTAAATTTTCAGTTTTAACAGTTTTAAGTATTTAATCAAGTTCTAGTAGCCGAGTTATCAATATTAATGTCTGAATGTATTTAAAATAACGTTACAATTGTACTGCTACATTTTTGCTTGTATCTTCCTATAAAAAACACTAAACATACACATACACACACACATTATATATATATATATATATATATATATATATATATATACACATGAATATGGCATTTGAGTTGTAAATCCCTCCGTACCCATTCAGTCGTATTTATAAATATACAATAGATAGCTTTTATTTTTTATTTATTTCACACAATAGAAAAATGGAATGGTGTTAGTTGGTACGCCTGCCCCTGTCATTCCCCACGTAGTTTGTTCGTTTTTTACAGAAAAAAAAGCATTTAATTCTATTCTATATTTTTGACCACTGAGCTTTTTCTTTTGGAAATTTAAAGAAAAAAGAGAATGTACCGGAATAAAATATTCTGCGTTTTTTTTCTATGTATTGTTTGGTTTTACGCAGAGAAGAAATTTTCTAAACAAAGTTTAAGAGGGAAAAATCTATTGTATAGAATTTTTTTGAAAAAATAAAAAAAAATAATATATTGAATGTCATTGGACAATTGAAGAAAAGAGTGGGAGGTTTAAAAAGTAGGCGTGGCTTATTTATACTTCTTTTTTTTATCCCCACAACCTTTCTCTATGTACATATATAGATATAAATAGTGCATGGAGGCAACTTTTTTTCTCTCTCTCACTTGCTTCTGAGAGGTTCGACAGTCGACATCTGGTCGTGACACGCGGGAGGGACACGTGGAGTGAGGCAAAGAGAACGGAGAGGGGAGGGGGGAGAAGGTCCTTTGTGACATTTCTCATTCTATACAGAGTGTTTCCAAGAGACTGTGAAAAGTAGAGGGGGGAGGTAAAATATCGGGGGAATGAATGTTTTGGAGTGGGGGTAACGCCAGTGAAAAACTAGAAATTGCTCCCCGTCATTTTTTTTAGAACTGACTTCGTCTTTTTACTATTTTTTATTTCATATTTCTCACTATTTCATTTGTGAACAAGTTAAAATTGAATTTAAAGAATTCCTTGATTTTTACAAATCATTCAATCGTGTTTTACACACAATCATGAACTTGCGTATTTTATTTATATTAATTTTTATCTATTTATTGATTCCGAGCTTATAGAAGGTAACGGAAGCACTTGTAATCATTCTCAATAACAATTTTTCTTTTTCTGTCTCTAGACTATAAAAAAAATTCTGCACAGAAATTTTCAGGTGTTTGTCAGTAGTTCGAAATTTTTGCGAATCACCTCATCTTCAAAGAAATTTGTATGGTTAGTCTAAAGTAGTCCATGTATCTTTTCATATTAATTTAACGTCTGCGTAAACGTAGTATTAAAAATAAGAGTAAAATAAGTGAGAAGTTATAGTTAGAATTTTAACAAAACAAAAGGATACTTCCACAACAACCTTAAAGGTAAATCCGATATTTTAAAGAAAACCAATGTAGTATACAAAATAAATGGCAAAAATTGTAACTAAGAAAATATCGGGAAAACGATGCAACAGTTAGAAAGCCATATAAAACAACATGCATATATATAAAACGACATATAATCTAAAAATGGGAAAATTGCGATTGCCAATCATACTGCTAACAAAACCACCAAATCGATAAACATAATGTTAAAATACGAGGTACAAAAGAAATTAATCAAAAAGGAAATACCTAGCAGCATTCATAGCCATGACAGAAAATTCTGTCAATTAAAAAACTGATGCTAAAGATTTAAACAAGTATTATTCAGCCGTCTTAAATTTCAAATAGTATTAGAAATCAAATTTCCCGCCAAATTTGTAATGCTCTTATCATTCCTCAGTACAAATTCATATCAAAGTTATAATAAAGAGTAATTCCCTCATAATATTTAAAATAAATGTTTATACAATATTTCTAAACCAAAGAACCCCCTTTTTTAAAATTAAAAAAATAAAATTATTTAAATCTCTTTTTTCCGTTAGTTAATAAGACGGAAGGTTTACCTTAGGTTTCCTATAGTCAATAATTCTAATCATATTAATTTGTTATTTTTTATTTGTTTTCGTTTTTTAGTTAATTTTCATTTTATAACCTTTAAAAGGTGTTGACAATGATATGATGTGTGACGAAACTACTAAGTGGTCTATACACAGGGTGACTAGCGTTATATGTGAAAAAATGAAGTGGGTTGTTCTACACCTCAGGGGCTACAAAAAACACTATACAAACCATGGGTCAAATATTAACCGTTTTCCCGAAAAATTAAATTTTATGATTT
The DNA here is from genome assembly GCA_001010745.2 of Gerris buenoi. NCBI lineage: Eukaryota > Metazoa > Arthropoda > Insecta > Hemiptera > Gerridae > Gerris > Gerris buenoi. Next base: position 59,022 of record KZ652752.1, on the reverse strand, counting down.
TTTTAAGATCGCAAGCCTTTGCTCATAAAAACACTAATTGCTCCAAAAGTATAAAAGCTAGAACCAAATTTTTAGTTTCGTTGTAAAGTTGACAAAATTTCCTAGAAGAAAAGGGTAATTTTTATATTCATTCTCTCAAATTACATGACAAAATATGTATAAAATTTTTTTTTTTAAGAAAAAATAAAAAAAATATTTTTTCTTTGTGGTTCCATAACTTCGAATAGAAACGAGCTTAAACTGTTCGGACTTCAGGAAAAACTTCCTTATTTACTAAGGTTTCGATCAATATTAATACCTATTTATAGGGCGGAATTTTTAGTAAACTTCGCTGAAAGTAAAAATGAAACATGTTTATTGTTGCTATTTTTGACTTACAGGTGAGTAAATAATTAAAAACATAAAAAAAGCAACTCTGGTTTAGTATACTTACCAATATTTTATCAAAAACAACAATAAACATGTTTCTTTTTTTACTTTCACCAAAGTTTACAAAAAATTCCACCTTATGAATAGGTAATGATATTAATATTATTCGAAAATTTAGGAAATAAGGAAGTTTTTCCTGAAGTCCGAACAGTTTAAGCTCGGTTCTATTCCAAGTTATGGAACCACAAAGAAAAAATATTTTTTTATTTTTTCTTAAAAATAAAATTTGTATACATTTTTTGTCATGTAATTTGAGAGAATGAATATGAAAATTACACTTTTCTTATAGGAAATTTTGTTAGCTTTACAACGAAACTAACTAACTTCTTCTAGCTTTTATACTTTTGGAGCAATTAATGTTTTTATGAGCAAAGGCATGTGATCTTTAATAAATTATAAAATTTAATTTTTTGAGAAAACGGTTAATATTTGACCCATGGTTTATATAGTGTTTTTTGTAGCCCCTGAGGTGTAGAATAACCCCCTTAATTTTTTCACATATAACGCCAGTCACCCTGTATAAAAAAAATCGTTCGTCTTATAAAATTGATTTAAAAATAACGATTCATACTTCTTTAAATAAGGTAAGAAATTAGTCCTTGCCTTTATTTTTGTATTTTTTATTAAGTCATGTATCAAGATATTTAAAGAACATTATTTCGTATAATTAGATTTTTCGAGTTTTTTGGGGGCATGAATATGCCCTGGAGTGTAAAATGTAAAATGTAGCAAATTTTAAGAATTATTCACCTTAGTTGAATTTTGTATTTACTACCCTTGATCGACCCACATAAAAAACAAAAATAAGAGTGAAGATATAAACAAATTTAAATTACCATTTGGGATCGCAATACATACTTTATACTTATCGTGACCAATATTTTCCAAATATTTGCACTCTTCAGCTTTTACACTCTTAGTTCTATACCACCAGATATTATGTCGATGTGTCTATCGGTGTTTTGACCTAGGTGTCAGGCGAAATTCGAGTAGGCTAATCAATGAATGGCTACGCTATCCGAATGTAAAGTGCATAAGAGTAAAATATTCAAGACATTTACATTATTTAAGTTCTACAAGGCTTATTGACGTAGATCACCATACACAGCTCAATGCTAAATATTGAAAATAAACATTTAGTTAAATATAGAGGTCACCATTCACCGGATATCAACAGTATATAAACATTATTTAAAACAAGCCTTTTTTTCAATTTAATATTAAAAAAAAAAAAAATATAAAGAAAAATAATAATATTATAACAATAGAAAAAAAAAATAACAAAATAAAATATATATCTATATACAAAAGTCGAAATATTCTTCTTGTTAAGAAGTGAAGAAGAAAAGACGTCAAGATGAAAGGGGTAAAGGTTTATTTTTGAATTTTCAGAAAAAAGGAAAAGCTTCTCAAGGAGTTGGTTCTTAACCCCCCTTCCCGTTTATAGATAAGATAACGACGTCGTTTCAACGAGTCCATTGTTAGGTATAAAAATAAAATTCGTTTGATTTTATATAACTCCTAAATGTAGCTCCCACTCCTCCTTTTCTGAACCACCCCTATTAAACAGAGATTTTTTTTTTTTTTTTTTTGGAAAAAATGATTTTATGATATTATCGGCTTAATATATATATATATATTTTTTTTTTTTTAAAAAGAAGAAAATTATAAAAATTAATAGTGATCTTTGAGAGCTTCCTCCGTATAAAGTTAATAAACTTAAATCAAAACTTTGTCTAATCCTACATTTTATGATGTTTAAGACACTGTTTAAAAAAAAAATAAAATAAAATAAAAAATACTGCAACAAACTGTACTCAAACAAGATACTATCACAATGATCCCTGTAGTCATGTGTTCAATAAATACCGCACCAAAATCTATTTGTCTGTCAGTAACGTTCATGCGAAAATAAAAAGACGTTCATGTGAAAATAAAAAGTAAAACTACAGTTGAAATTTTTATATAAATTTTCTTTTTATGAGGCTATGTTTATTGAGCAGAGTTTTTGGTCCAAGTGTTGGCACGCAAAGCTAATGCAAATATGAGCTTCAAATATAAAAGTAATCCATAAATAATTAATTCATTAACGCTTTAAAAGGAGAAATTATTTGAACAAGCGCAAGTGAGTTCTTAATGTTAGAGACTTATTATTTGAAAGGTTTGTTTGTCTTGCGGTACATGCGACGTACAGTTGCATCTCAAGATTTGTGAAAACAAACAATCCAACTCAATTAAATTTTATTAAATAAATAAAATAAGAGATAACGAATAAATTAAATTAAATTAAATAAATAAATTTTAATTTCTTATTTATCTCTTTCTTAGCTTATTAGTTATTATATATTTATGTCTTATTTGTGTAGGTTTAGTTATTAGCATTTATTCGTTTTCTTTTAATCGGTTTATTTATAAGTTTTAACGCTTAGTGTTAGTTCATAGGCACTGATTTATAAAAGCTGAAAGCTGCTTTAATAAATAAACATCTTCCGTAGAGAAGCTGATTCTTTGTATTAATGTTGTGATAATAGGTTAGATAAATTTCAATTTTAGTTTTAAATATTTGGTTTAGGAGTCACTACAATTCTTCCCGGCTATATTATTCACAGTAGACATGTCTCTTCTGAGAACCAACTTATGTTTAGATTGACAGGTGCTTGTGTTTGCTAACGCAACCTCCAGTAGTCCACCTGCTGACACCCGAATGTGGCTGTTGTCTGCCTCGTTGGCTTTTGGGTTTGTCTGGGGTGGGGGCCTCGCCTCCCCAGGGAGTGTGCCGGAAACGAAACTAAATTCGACGGAGGAAGTCGAGCTGGGTTGACGGTTCTCATCTAAGAGGGGAATGGGCTGCTTCTGTAAATGGTGGTCCCAGCCGATAAAAAATCAAGGGGTCAGCACCGACATCGATGGACTGCAACCCTCTTCTCTCAGACATGTGCTGAGAAAACAGCAGGATTAAGGAGGATAATGGAAGAGTGCGAGAGTGCGTCCTCCTCTATATGACAATAGATGCCTCTTAGTGACACAATAGATGTGAACAGTGGACAGACATCACCAAGTCGGGCGCCAATGGCTTAGTTATTGGTTCAGGCGCCCTAAAAGGAGGGGGATGGTTTAGTCGGTAGGGCGGCCATCTTAACGTCAGCGAGTCTGAGACTCTGCTATATGGAATATAGAAGCTGCAGAGAATGGGTTGCAGAAAGCAGAAAGATTATTAGGCATCCCCAGTCCACTACCTTAACTAACCTCCTCTTCAATAAAATATTTTACATTTATCATCTTCAACTGTGTCATCGTAAACTACTGTCGACTGGAAGTATTCCATATTTATTTCAGCAAGGTACTTTAATGTTAATAGTACCACGCTTAGAGCTAAGTTATGGAGGTGTGTCAAACAGACAGATGAATGTACTGACCGACCGACAGGTTGGCAGAATAGAGAGATGATGCCTTCTTAAGTCCTACACAAACTAAAGTAAAATAAAAATAAATACCTGGAAGAAGGAAAAGCATATTGTAGTAGATAATGGTGCTGGAGAGGAGTTAATAAAGACTAGCAAGGCAGAATTAAACGTATTATCTTAACAATCCTTGTTATTGTTTTATCAAACTTTGCTTTTATTATTTTTTATTCCAATTGTATTTTATCAAACAATTGTTTTTGTCAGATAAAGAAGACAAAGTCTCTGTTTGTCTTGTTCCCGGGGCTTTGTTCTCAACTCAGGCCTCCCTCCAAAACTAATTAAGACTTGGTTTTATCAAATAAAACTCTTATCTTCCTCTTTCCTTATTATAATTCTAATTAAACAATATTATAATAAAAACCGTTGTTTGTTTTTTTATAAAAAATAAAATAATACCTACAGGACAAAAGAACAACGCGAATATTACCATTATTACCGTATCGTAATTAATTCAATTATTTTGATTGTTTCATACATTTAATACTTGAAATAATCTAAAAGAGAGAAAAAGAAAAGAAAAACTTTAAAAAGGAAATAAAATTTGACATTTAGTAAAGAGATATTTATTTATTATGATGTTAAAAAAACATGGTTAATTAATTAAGATAAATTTTATTGCTTTATAGATAATAAAAACAAAAGAAAAGCCAAGTAAATTGTTTGTGCTGTAAATACAGCAGTTAATTGACATTGATTAAATTACACTAAATTTAGTGCAACTTACTCAATGTCAATTAACATTAAAATTTAAATTTTAATAGTGCAATAAAATCGAACAACTCTCCAAAAATATTTATTTGTGCAACTAGTGCGGAAAGTGGCACTTTGCTGCACTCGAGAGAAATATTTACGCCTGAGCCGCAGGCGAGGGCGGAAAGGTTTCTCGAGTACAGCAAAAACAATTTAAGCTCGTGTTGCACATTACATTTTTCCTACAGTTAGTTTTTAATCTGAAAATAATAGTGTTTATCAACATGTATAGAAGGTTTTACAATATCAAGTAAACCAGCTGTTCTGTTTATAGACAGTGTTCCCTTTTTTGTCTCATAATATTTTGCAAACTTATTATTTTTTTTTATCATAACACTTACTCATCACATTTGATTCTTTATTTTAGATTGTTTATATTTACTTTTTATACTTCAACATTTTTATATTTGATATATTATTGTTTAAATCATGTAGATAGTTAAAAAATAATGATTAGTTGTCATTGTTATTATAATTATAATTTAGATTATTTAATCTTTGTTTAGATTTAAGTTCTTTATGTTCGCAAGTTGGAGTGCGGTAAAGTAAAACTAGGTGTGCAATGCTTGCAATATTGAGCTGAGCGTGCATTTTAATCATATTTATTTATTTTTATTATTTTTTTCATTTTTTTCTATTTCACCAATAGAATGACCCCTCATAAATGAAAATATGACAAAAGTTAACATAACAACAATAACTGTACTCTTAAAGAGCTTTCCAATGACATGCATCTTGAAGAGCATACACTATTTTAGCGAATACTTTTGTACCCTGTACCCCGTACCCCCAAGTACCAATTTGGACCATTTCAGATTCATACCTTCCTGTGGTTGGTCATTATGACCGTGCCGAATTTTGTGCGGATCGGTTCTGCCGTTCAGGAGAAAACTTTTGTACCCTGTACCTCGTACCCCTGCGTACCGATTTGGACCATTTCAGATTTATACCTTCCTGAGGTTGGTCACTATGACCGTGCCGAATTTTGTGCGGATCGGTTAAGCCGTTCAGGAGGAGTATGCATCCGAAAAAATGCAAAGTGTAGAATAAGAGCTTCGCTTCGCTCAGCTCAATGAGTGCGGTAAAGTAGTAAGTGCAGGAATCTTCTGTTTTGCGTTCTATTTTGAGTGCGATACACTATTTTACACACTGTTATACACTGTTTTGCGAAGAACCACTTTATCGGTCAACTGTAGGGAAAATATTTTATTAATTTCTAGAGCCAGATTTCGATCTCTCGGCCATCATCAGTGTCGGTAAATGTTTATCCCTTAGTGAATCATCGACAGGGTTTTTACTGGTTCTGATGGTGGCCGATAGCTGGCTTTAGAACTTAAGATGGTTGACTGGAGATAATTTCGATGTGATTTAAGACTATATTATGTACCTGATAAGCAACGAAAATGATAAGCAGAAATAAGAAGTTAACAGTTATGGCTAAGGATAGACCAAGGATGGCAAGTTTTAATTAGATACAGGCACTTATTTAGAAGAGACGTACTTATGGAATAAAAAATAAAAGTGGTCATGGTGTATTATATATGGATCAGAAACGTGGACCTTCTTTCCATCTTTCTGAGGAGGATGGAGGATGGAAAGGAGTATGATGAAGAAAAATTCAAATGGATAGAAAAAGGAATATTGTTTAGGAAAGAAACGAAACACAAGGACATAGCACTGACAGTAACAAAAAAAAAGGAAGCAGCTATGGGCAGGACATACAGCACGGAGTAGAAAATAAAGATGACGAAATGTATGATCGATTGGTATCCGAGAAGAAAAAAGCGAATAAGTCCTAAACAAGCAGAGGACCAAAAGATAAAAATATCTTGTGAGGGAGTCACTTGGCAAAGAGTTTCAAATGATTGAATTGGTTGGAAACGGTATTTAATGAATAAAATAAAATTATTAATTTTGTTTGTTATTGGTAATTTTATTCTGATTATTGTAATTATTTCTTTATTGTTAAACTTGTTATTTATTAAGTAATAAGTATGTTCATTAATATGCTCAAATAAATATAAACATAGGTATAAGCGTAAATATAATAATAATAATAATAATAATAATAATAATAATAATAATAATAATAAACCATTTATTGCAAAATATCAATTTCAGTAAAATATTACATATATATACATTTAATTATTTTAATATTTGCAAATCGGCGTTTAGCCGTGGTACCCTTAAAGGGTTGAGTTCCGCATTTTTATTTTATTTTTTAATTCATTTTTTT
>KZ652752.1:25917-41374 GCA_001010745.2 Gerris buenoi | reverse complement strand
AGTTGCATATTCTTTTTCTACACTTCAAGACCTTTAAATTGATGTATAACATGCCATGGTAAATAAAGACTATTTTTAGCCACCCGCCATATTGGCCAGGCCGCCATCTTGAAAATATTAAGTGTAGAAACTCCAAAATGCGTCCAGTTGCATCAAACGCCGAGATGCACCTGTGTGCCAAATTCTATGTTTCTAGCTATTGTAGTTTATGAATTGAAACAAGCCAACGGACAAACGACACCAACAGACAGACGGACAGACAGAGCCGTTATATAAGCTTTTTTTGTACTTTGTACAGAAACCTAAAACTATAAGACCCCTTGACGGAGTCGAGAAACCCCGATCAAACCCGGATCTGTCGCTTCCAAAGCATGAATGATGGTTGAATAGTTTGAATGATAAGCATGTTATGATAGAAGAATCTGTAAGCGAGACAAATAAGCCATTTACAGGAATACACAGATTACATATATCATTAAAATGTATGTATGTAACTGTTTTCAAACCAACAATCTCTGTAGTTGAAGTCAAAGTTGTATCCATTTGGATACGTGGTAGACTAAATATTAGATGAACTAAAATTCTTATCAGACCGAGTGCTAACTTGATAAATCTTGTTAACTAATACATTTTCATAAAAAAAAATATATATATATAAGTGAAAAAACAAGTTAAAAACCCAAAATAACTTATAAGGCCATAAGGACTTAATACTTTGAAAGTTGTGTTGAAAACTCCCCCCCCCCTTCTCCTCACCAACCAGCAAATCCCACAAGAAAGTTGAGGAGAGAAGTTTGCGAGGGAGAAGTTTGGGAAAGCTTGGCTGAGATAATCCGAAACCAAAGATATCTGTAACTCCGCAGACCGACCCGAATATCTTTTGAATATGTTTTGGAGAAATATTGTAATGAACAAACTTATCAGAGATTTCCCTTCCTTCAGATTTCCACCCTTCTATTTGAAAACCCTTTTCAAATTCTGACAGCAAACTCGGAATAGATGTACACTCTCCCATTGTACTTAAATGGGTGAAATTATTTAAATTAAACAAACTCGAAATTATTAGAAAAACATGTTAGGGAACCACGCAAAACTTGACCAAAAAGACTTCAACCGACGTTACAAACTTCAACACAGGCTCATGCACTGCACATAAACTCAGCATGAATAACAAATTACTCGTTATAATTCTATTAAATATGCCCATATGGTCAATACTAAGAGCTTCAACTCCTATCATATCCAGTCCCTGCAGTCTAAAACCTTAAGAAGAATAGTCAATGCTCCTTTGTATGTAACCAAATTTAACCTTTGACAACGACCTTAACGTCCCCTTGGTCCGTGACCTAGCCATATTCTTATGCAAATCCTTTCTCATCACTCCATATCCCAACATCCCTATCATTTCATCATTTCTCGAAGTCCTCCTTGACGACTAAAGAGACAGTGACCACGTGACTTATTGAACATATCATTACCAATAATTTCTGGAAATCCTCCTTGACGGGCCATGTGACTTTACTTTAACTCCTTTAAATGTATAATATAATATTACAAGCAAATATGTGTGAGAACTGCTAATAAACAGTTCCTCATTTCTTTTAAATCAAGGCAATGTAAAACACACTGACCTCAGTACTAAGCATAACAAATGTGGCGGGAATCGAATAAGAACCTCTTACATCCTGGAATCCCAAATCCCTTCATTATTACAAGTATAGTTATATAATAATATAGTTGCAATTTTCAAATAAAAAAAAGTAGAAATGAAATCGTGCAAATTATGGTTCAAGAAAATAATTTAGAAAATACTTATATTTTATTTATTATTATCTCTTTAGTTAATTTTATGTACGTTTTCTTGACAATAGACGGGTAAATGAAATAACTATAATCATCTGGGTGAAACTGGTAGCGCAATACTGCTCAGCTGATGGGTTTTTAACAAGCCTTTCGAATAGCCTTTCAGTAAAACTGCCAACAGGTGTAATTGAAACTGATAGAGTTAATACTCACCCTGGATCAGAGCGATGTCGAGCTTTCTCATTAGAGAAGATTGTATAACGTAGAGAAATTTCCATGGATTTACCCGTAAAAATTATCGCACCACAAAGATAACTGGATTCGTTGAAACTCATAGTTTGAAATCATTATTTATTTATTTTTTAATCGGCTTTGTTGTAAGTGAGAATAAGTCGCTGAGAGTAGCAATTACAGCATTTCAAATTAGCTTTCCAACTTATCACACGTACAAAGAAGAAAACTAAGTTGGTAAAAGACTTCACGCTAAGATTTCAACTTTCTGACAGGGAAATTTCCTTTTCTAAATCCTGCATCTCAACATCTAAGTTTCCCTTCAGGACTTCGTCTCAGTTTTCCAAGCAAAAGAGAAGGCAGAAGAGAAAACTAAATGAATGGAAACTCCCCCCCCCCCTTCTCATCTTGGGAAAGTTAGAATGTTTTCACTGTTGTTTCTATCTGTATGCAAGCAGGATGTGGAGGCTTTTTCAATGCTCGGAAAATTAAGTTTTTTTTGGGAGCGTTCTCTCATCGCACTCTTCCGGTTAAGAAGAAAAAGAGAAGTTTTGGCTTTTCCCAAAAAAGTTTTCTTTTACTTCAGTTGTTGTTATAATAGGATAAAACACAAACAGTGGAAGTTTTTTTTTTTTTTTTTTTTTAATTTTTTAAGGAAATGTTAAATCTAATCTTATCTTACATACATATTAATAATTTTATAAATATGTGGTAAAGCGTCGATTATTATCCAAACTAATGTTGGGTAGGGTGGTTCGGATATTCAAAATTCACCAGAAAAAGGATAGATGTAAATAAATCGATCACGTTTGAACATAAAGCATAATTGTTTATTTCTCTATTATACAGAGTGAAATAATATAATAATTATACAGTNAACGTGGGTATGCGCGTCTATCGACGAAACCCATGCAAGCGAAGGAAATCTGATGTACGTTTCTTAGGACCTTACAGAGTTGTGGAGGTACTTGACAAAAATAGAATAAAGGTGGTTTTGGAAAAGAAGGGAGCTCGACCTGTAGTGGTTCATCGGCAAGACTTAAAAAGTACTGTCCCTCAAGACTACGGATTACCATTATAATTATGTTTATTTGTTATATAAGTTTATTTGTTATATAGGTTTATTTGTTATATAGGTTTATATGTTGTTTTGTTAATTTATTTGTTTCTTTTTTTTATTATTATTGTTTCGTCATTTTTTTTTTATTTATTTAATGTCCATTCAAGTTTTTTTTCTCTCTTTTCTCTACTTAGTGTTATAAAGGAGATATAAGTTATATATATATATATTATATATTAAATATACAAAACTTTTAGAATATTTTTGAAGTAAAAGTTGAAAGAAGAAGGGTTTTCTAAGGAAAAGTCCAAATAAGTTGAATTGGCATTTTTCACTTTTCGGTATAATTCTTGAAAACTTGCAGAAATTAATTTTAAAAAGGAGAAAAGTTCATTTCTCTGACAAATTAACAAGAAATTAGGGAACATTTAAGTTATTTAATTAAAATTTTGAAATAATTAAAACGACCGTGTAACTGGGTTTCGTTTACAACTTGAGTGTAACTGTCACTCAAGTCAAATATTTTCCTTTTTCCAACTTGTTAATTTTTTTTTTTTTTTTTAATAGGCTAAGGTAACAATTACTTTAGCTACGATTGATACGAAATATAAACACAACATCTTTGTTAGATGGGTAGAAAGTAATTCTTTTCGTAGATGAATTCATTGTGCATGCGAGTTCATAATTATTCACCTTAACCCACGATTAGCATTTTATCTTAACGCGCGATTAATTATTTTTCTGTTTGTTTAATTAAAGTAACTGTTTATATAGTTTTTAGTGAAAAACAATGAGTGGTTTAAGTGATTATGACGAAAATGAGGAGAATAAATCTCCTCCCGAAATAATTAATTCGGCACAAATACAACTACATAATCAATTAATGCAATGTTAATAAATTTTTTTCTGTATTTATAATTAAAATTCAACAATCGTAGATAAAGTACGGTACTCGTGCGAGAACTGTATTTTACTTTGCTCGTGTTGTTTTACTGCCCTCGGTGTCGCTCGGGTGCAAACTCCACACTCGCATGCAAAATGCTACTTTCCGTAACTAGACGCTTTAAAGTACTATTGTAGATATCTATAAATTCACAACTTCAAAAATTTGTAAAATAAAAGTGTAGGGTATATTTTGTGACTTTGATTGTTTAACATTAATTTATTGTGTTGACTTGTGTTAATAAAAGATTAGACTTTCTTGCAGTTAGGCACATTTTCTGATTGTATAAAGTATACGTTCGCGACGCTACAAAAGTATGAACGAAGTCAATTCTATTTTTATGAAATCAGTCGGATAAAACATCTAAACATTCTCATGTACCAGTGAATCAGAACTAGAGAGACAGCGCATCAAGAAATTGCGTATAAAAAGTTGCATATTGCTCTTATTTATGCGATATTTATTCGTAATGTACCCTTATTTTTTTTCATTTCTGATCTACCCGCACTCCATCCCCACTTGCATATTCCTATCTGCTCTGAAAATGTTTTAAAATGATATATAACATGCTATATAAGCATACATTTTTCTCTCAACACCCTTATTTCAGCCATATTTGTTTTCACAATGTCGGGAAAAAATGAAAACTTCGTATTAATAGCTACTTAATCATATCCTAAGCTTCAAAGTGTACAAAAGATGTACATCATGACATGATAAAACCCATTTTAATTACAACCCTATTCATTTTTACGTTTTGTAAAAAAACGTAAAAATGAATTTCAAATTGATTGTACTAGGTACAGGTACTAATTGGGTACTTTATAATTATAAGCGTTATTTCTCGGTCTAGTTCTATGTCATTAATGTTGACTTCTAAGATTTGTGGAAAAATGAAAGCTTAAATCCGGGACAAGGTATCAATAACGTCAGAAGGAATTATTCTCCAGTGTAGCTTAGATGGTAGAGCGCTAGACTGGTAATTTAGAGGCCCGTGGTTCAAATCCCGGCGCTGGAGCATATTTTTCTCTGATTGTTTCCCGTAGTTAATAATAATTATAATTTGATTTAAATTAAAATTTAAATGTTCCGTAGTATGAATACTACCAAANACTACCCTCCCTAAAAAACCTTTTTTTTTCTAAATGTCACTTTGCTACTGGAAAAGTATATACATATATATATTGTATATAGATAGAGGCACGAATTTTATTTGTGGGTTCTCGAGAAAGGTAATTCTTTATAAAAAAAATCTCTGCTTGTACTAAAACCACTAAACAATTTAAAGATTTTTGTACGAAATAGTGCACATATGGTTTAGAATTAGCACACACTGAATGTTATTAGTAACCAAATAAAATAATAGCGTGGATAAGCTAAAGTGGATAATTGCGCAGGTTTTAAATTTTAATGATCTTCTTTTTTTGAAGGATCTAAGAAAGGAGCAAAAAATGATGTTACCTTATTATTTGATTTGCGAGGAATTTATTTCGTTTTAAGAAAATTTATTATATTTTTACAAAACCGTTAACTATATTCAGAGTGATAAAAAATAACAATATAATATATGCCAAGTGTCATATTCATGTGTGGATGTGGGCTTCAAATTTAGTCTCTTTTTTAGAAACGTTTAGGTGCCGTATTGTTACATTCTTATATTACCGTCAAATTGGAGAAAATATTTACTTAGAGCACTTAAAACATATAACTTAATTAGTTAGTTTATGTTTTATCACTTCAAATTTTACTCTTTTCAAATAAATATAAAGTTTTAAAAGTCAAATTGCAAGTTATTACCGCAAGTTCGTAAGTTATCAAATGAGGATATCGGATATCTCTACCGTCGATACTTGCTTGATCTGGAGATCACTGCACCGGTTTCGGCTAAACGCCATCATCAGCAGAGTCGAAGTCTCTCGTAGCACTCAACACACTCATCGAGTCTACATGAGAGAATGAAGATGTTTTCATGTACCAACTTCATTCTCTCATGTAGACTCGATGAGTGTGTTGAGTGCTACGAGAGACTTCGACTCTGCTGATAATGGCGTTTAGCCGAAACCGGTGCAGTGATCTCCAGATCAAGCAAGTATCGACGGTAGAGATATCCGATATCCTCATTTGATAACTTACGAACTTGCGGTAATAACTTGCAATTTGACTTTTAAAACTTTATATTTATTTGAAAAGAGTAAAATTTGAAGTGATAAAACATAAACTAACTAATTAAGTTATATGTTTTAAGTGCTCTAAGTAAATATTTTCTCCAATTTGACGGTAATATAAGAATGTAACAATACGGCACCTAAACGTTTCTAAAAAAGAGACTAAATTTGAAGCCCACATCCACACATGAATATGACACTTGGCATATATTATATTGTTATTTTTTATCACTCTGAATATAGTTAACGGTTTTGTAAAAATATAATAAATTTTCTTAAAACGAAATAAATTCCTCGCAAATCAAATAATAAGGTAACATCATTTTTTGCTCCTTTCTTAGATCCTTCAAAAAAATAAGATCATTAAAATTGAAAACCTGCGCAATTATCCACTTTAGCTTATCCACGCTATTATTTTATTTGGTTACTAATAAAATTCAGTGTGTGCTAATTCTAAACCATATGTGCACTATTTCGTACAAAAATCTTTAAATTGTTTAGTGGTTTTAGTACAAGCAGAGATTTTTTTTATAAAGAATTACCTTTCTCGAGAACCCACAAATAAAATTCGTGCCTCTATCTATATACAATATATATATGTATATAATTTTCCAGTTGCAAAGTGACATTTAGAAAAAAAAAGGTTTTTTAGGGAGGGTAGTTTTTTAAGGATTTATACTTTGGTTGTTTCATTCTTGCTTGAAGGGTACGTGGAAAGGTTAACAGTCGAGAGGATATTGACACTTTAAGAGGGTGAACAGGGGGAGGGGGTATAAAGAAGGAGGAATGAAGCAGGTTGTAAAAGAAAAAGGGAAAGAGGAAGAAAAATGCTGAAGATGACAGAAAAGCAGGACGGTAATTTCTTGGGGGGTGGAAAGTCTGTGACGAGGATCACCCATCCACCCTATTGGAGCGAGTAAAGCGATTTTACAGTTAACTAATTTCTTATGCTTCTTGTGTTGAAGATAAAGAAGCTCTGGGATGCTGTGAATGGCTGGAATTCTTATCTCTGTAAATCTCACCCATCTCAATAAAGAATCTTTTTTTTTTTTAACTCTACTGAAAACCATTCAGGGACACTCCTTTATCATTCCTATCATTTCGATGTACCTCATCTTAACACTTTTCCGCCATTCAATTATCATTTATTATAAAAAGCATGCTACAAAATACTGTTTACCAACAGAGTAGCGAGCGAAATAGTGGGAACCGTTTTTGAAAACACAATTATGTTTATGTGATTTTTTTTCATATCAGATTTATAATTGATGTTTGTATTACAATTTTGATGTCAAGAACACTATCGACGAACACAAATAGCAGGATATTCTGTTCTTTGAGGGGTAAGGGTATGCTAGCCGGAAGTCATCTCCTACCAAGAGCTGCAAGAGTAAACGCACCAGGAATTAGGTGACGGGGAAGTAATAAAAGAAAATGAGGATGGATCGGATATACAAGGCACAGTGCGGAGAGTATTTCACAATTCTAGATTATAACCCTTATAAGATAACCCTCAAGGACCTCGAAGAAAATCACACCTAAGATAAAAGAATATGTTTATCTCTAAATCTCGGACTTTAATTGTCTACCTAAAATAATTTATAAAAAAAAACTAAGGCGCTCTGCCCCCTACTCCCTTCGTTCGTCAACCCCAGAAAAGCGGCTGCTTTCCAGTATAGAGTATCAGAATTAGAATTATTTTGTCTATTTACTATGATTGGAATTGGAATTATTATAAAAATATATTTGCACCTATTGGCAGTTTAAGGAATTAAATGACAGTTTTTAAATCAAAGTAACACATTTGTCCGCTAGGATCGCTTACCTCTTGCCTTGGGAATGACGTCGCAGTTCCTTTGATATTCCGTTCAGCACCGTCTCCTCCCCCTTACCGACCTTTTCTCGGTGGGTATCACCCAAGTCTCTCTTACACACAGTTTAGTATATATCACTCTCACTGATCTAGTTTGTTGACCAGAGTTTTTTTAATAATATAGATTGATAATAAAAGGTATCATTGAGCTTTATTCAGCTATAAAACTTTTATTTCAATTTATTTCATGAAAAATTAAACTATATTTGGTCCAAGAGGCAGAAAACAAAACAACGCTGTTGTACATCAAATCCATTCTACATGAACATAAAACAATTGGTAACAAAGAGCGTTTCATGTCAACGGCAACAACTAGCGCGAATCATGTCAGTAGACAGGAAAGTGTGGAAAACATGTTTGACTTGACACAAGATAGTAGAGAATCCGACTGAGTGTTCTCTAGAATTAGGCTTACTACCGTCAGATCCTCTTTTACTTCGTATACAATGTCAAGGTTAATAATATCGCGCATGCATGCGTGGTAAGAGATTTTGTGATTCACTACGTATTGCACCTAGGTTACAGGAATCATTGTTTATATCATTGTATTTTGTTTTATTAATTAATTAATTATTTGATAGAATGATTTTTTATCGTTACAGAGTTTATTTGCCATGTTTCAGCTCGATTAGACAAAAGTGGGTTAATTAGGCCTTAAAAGATTTTGACGTCAGACGACAGGAAACAAACGAAGTTTGTATAAAAATCGAGGTAATATTCTAAGGATTTAAAAAATAAAATTATAACTAGGAAAACTGAAAATAGTTATACTTGAGAATTATAAATCTGACGCGGATTGAAGACCATAAAAGTAAGAGGATTATGCCAAAATAATTATTTTCTAAAAATTTACAACAGTTTCAACTTAGTCTGAGAGAGTAAAATTAGTTTTTATACAACAATTAAATCTGGAGAAATTAAACTTCAAATCAATGAACATTGAGTCTAACATACTACTAAAGGAAGTAAACCCCTTCCTATAAATCTTCCACTCAACTACCCTACACACTTAATATAATCGAATTTTTTTTCCTACTTTTTATACCCTTTAAGAATAAAGTATTATAAAAAAGAGTATACCAAAAACAAAAAAATCGCAAAGCCTTTTTAAAAATCTTTATCTGAAGCTTTAAAAGACAGCTGTTTTAAATCCCAGAATAAAACCACGCAGCCCACAGAGTTGTTTAATACTGGAATGGATTGAAGGCTATAACAGAGACGGTTTTCTTCGTCTTCAATTTTATTTCGCTTACAGGCGGAAAATTCCCCCCTCCATCTTTCTAACCAATTTAATCTTTTCCACTTTTTTTTTAAATCTCCCCCGATTTCAAGTTTTATTCCTTTTATTTTTCAATCTTGATTTCTTTCCATCCACTAAGATACTTTTTTTTCTTAAAAAGTTCAACAGTTGTTTTTCTTTGATTTATTTTTTGTTTAAACTTTTATTTTAATATTTGCACTTAAAAATTCATTTTTAAAAATTATTGATTCACCAATGTTCCTAAAGTACTTTTCTATAAAATATAAGTTTCTTCACTTTTATTATCTTTTCTTTTACCCAATGATTCTTATATTTTTAAATTCATACATATTCAATGAAAAACAAAAATCTATTAATATATTCAGTAGAATAACAGCAATTTTATGATTTTTACATTCTAAAATTAGACAAAATAAAAACAAATCTATACATCGGAAAAAGTTAAAAACATTATAATCTTTAAAATAAAATAAAATAACGGTCTGGATGGAATAATCACCCAATGTGATCGAAGTTTGGCCTAAAGGTGGAGGGAGGAGGGAGAAAGTTATCGTTTTATCTAGAACATAATTATATAGAATTTAATACGCTCAAGTTAAATTTTTAATTTCTGGATGTTGAAGGTAGGTAGGTTGTCTGGTTACAGGAGAATGTTTTCATAATGTCGAACAAGAAGAAAAAAAGACAGATTAGAAAAAGGATAAGGTTCATTCTTAGATTTAAAATGAGTAGTTTCTGGTTCCTACCCGTCTAATTTCAATGAAATTTGGGTGTTAGATCATAATTAGTCCATTGTTGGTTCCATAAGTTTCAACCATCTGAGTCCACTGGTTTTATTTTAACATCCACACACATACATTTAATATCACCTATATCTTTGGAAGTGTGTATCAAATTATTAAGAAATTTGTTATGTTTGTCTAAATTAGCCTCATAATAATTTTAACCGTCGCTTATTAAATTATGATAAATTGACACTTATATTTTTATTCAGAAAAACAATCAAAACAACTTTGTCATATTTAAAAGAAGAGGGGAAAATGAAATAAATTAGAAAATTATGGATTTAAAATTGACAAACGTAAAATTTAAGATAACCTTGTTATAATTTGATGAGTTAAGTAATGATGGACGTTTTTTAAGGTGTGAATAAAATTAACAGTTTCATTCATATTTTTTTTGAGACGTTTTGACTAAAAAAGATTAGATCTAATAATTCAACTGACTTTAGATTCAGTAAACGGACTGATTTATTAATGATGTATATTGTTGTATGCATGTGTAAAAGGTGTGTAGTGAAATAAAATCTTTCTTGAAGAGATCGTCCATATTAAGAAGTTATAAAACAATCATTACTTAAAATGAAATTAAAGTAAATAAGATGAAATTTCAAAAACTTAATAAAATACAATAGGTGGTACCTATCTCTGTTCCAATTCTAACTATGATTTAAAACAAACATAATAATCAAGGAAAAACTCTGATTTATTTTCTTCAACTACAATTCTTAGTTCCTAATTGGAATAGAGCTACCATGTATTTTATTTTATTAAGTTTTTTTTTAATTTAATCAAATGTATTTAAATTTAATTTCAATTAATGGTTGTTTTATATAAAAACATTTAATATTGACGCTCTTTACGAGAAAGATTTTATTTCAATACATACCTTTTACACATGTATACAACGATAAACATCATTAATATTTAAAATGACTGAAAATGACCTTTTAGGGTCGATACGTCTCACAGAACTTTAATTAAACTCCTAATTTCATTCACACCTTAAAACGTCCATAATTAATCAACTCATAAAATTATAGGTTGTAAAAGCATGCTATCATTAAAGTATACACGGTAAGACGCGAGGAAGCTGCCATAATTGGAGGATATGCTGCCATAATTGGTAGATTATTTGTTAAACAAACAAGCGGCTCTGGTAGCGAGGATTGGAATTTGAACTTCCGGCTCGTTGTCACACAACTATGGGGTCGTTTCAGTTTCCGCATTGACGCGCTACTTTAAGGGGGATGAGGACGTGCGCGTGCGTCAACAAGTTATGCCAATGTCACCATGCACCAGTAAAAACTGGTGCATAGTGACGTGTTCTGCTGAAAACGTAAGACTCTTTTTTTGAGAATAGAATCATCAATTAATCTTTGGTCCATTCATTATGATTCGACACTAATTTAAATATACTTACTCATGAGTAGGAGTAGGATCCACAAAAAACATTTAGTTCGGAAAAATCAGATTTAAATATTTTTTAATGCAGCAAAATTTAAATGTATTGAGGTTAAAACACAAGTTCGTGATTAAGGTAAGTTGGGAAAAGTACGGGAATATTAACTTAGCCTAAGGGCTTTCTATACACCAGATGTAACAAAAAAGAAAAAACTTAAATCAAGGAAAAACTCTGATTTATTTTCTTCAACTTTTTTCTGGTAAAAACTCTAAACCGGCCTGTTTTAATAAAGGAACTTCTAAAAAATATTAAACTTTTAACTAACTTTTGAGAGGGGAAGGGAGTAGAATAAATTATACAGAGTAAAATGGTTAAAATGTTTAAAGTCGGTAGTTAATCAGAGAATATAGCAGAGAGTTTGATCTCATTCATTACCAACTTACAAATACTTTTAACTTAAACTCAATTTTGAAATATTGATACATATTTATCAAATAAAAAGCTAAAACTTAATCCAACCTTTTTTTTTTTTTTTTTTCACTCTCTCATGAGTCGAGCACCAAGTACATATAATAAAATGGTTGTACGTGAAGTCTCACGTAAAAAGAGTTTCGTTGGTATTGTAAACATAAAATTAGTTAGATTAAGGGGGAGAGGGGGCACGCAAATGTTGATGATTTTGAGAAAATGACGAGAAAAATAAAATAATAAACTCAAGTGATATGCATTTTAGTAATCTACACTTTAATACCTTTCATTTGATACCCCACTTGAATTAAAAAAATATATACATCAGACATTTTGGTTTCCTAGTTAAACACATCAAATTCACATTCTTATCCTTTCAATGGCCAGGCAGAGAGCACATTTTCCAACATCAGAAGTATATTTTTAGGGGAGGGAACACACAGAAGTTGATGATTTTTTGACAAAATAGNCGGAAAAATCAGATTTAAATATTTTTTAATGCAGCAAAATTTAAATGTATTGAGGTTAAAACACAAGTTCGTGATTAAGGTAAGTTGGGAAAAGTACGGGAATATTAACTTAGCCTAAGGGCTTTCTATACACCAGATGTAACAAAAAAGAAAAAACTTAAATCAAGGAAAAACTCTGATTTATTTTCTTCAACTTTTTTTCTGGTAAAAACTCTAAACCGGCCTGTTTTAATAAAGGAACTTCTAAAAAATATTAAACTTTTAACTAACTTTTGAGAGGGGAAGGGAGTAGAATAAATTATACAGAGTAAAATGGTTAAAATGTTTAAAGTCGGTAGTTAATCAGAGAATATAGCAGAGAGTTTGATCTCATTCGTTACCAACTTACAAATACTTTTAACTTAAATTCAATTGTGAAATATTGATACATATTTATCAAATAAAAAGCTAAAACTTAATCCAACCTTTTTTTTTTTTTTTTGTCACTCTCTCATGAGTCGAGCACCAAGTACATATAATAAAATGGTTGTACGTGAAGTCTCACGTAAAAAGAGTTTCGTTGGTATTGTAAACATAAAATTAGTTAGATTAAGGGGGAGAGGGGGCACGCAAATGTTGATGATTTTGAGAAAATGACGAGAAAAATAAAATAATAAACTCAAGTGATATGCATTTTAGTAATCTACACTTTAATACCTTTCATTTGATACCCCACTTGAATTAAAAAAATATATACATCAGACATTTTGGTTTCCTAGTTAAACACATCAAATTCACATTCTTATCCTTTCAATGGCCAGGCAGAGAGCACATTTTCCAACATCAGAAGTATATTTTTAGGGGAGGGAACACACAGAAGTTGATGATTTTTTGACAAAATAGCATACAAAGTAAAAACTATCCACAAGTAATATACTCGTATGTTTTTGTAATCTACTCTTTGATACCTTTTATTTGATAACCAGGAATATCTTTTTATTTGTTATTAAATCTAATCTTCAATTATCATTTGGTAAAATGGACAAATATTTCCTTGTTTTAAATTATTTCTTTCTTTTCATTTTCTTTTAAAATTAGATAAATTGGATTTTTTATAATTGACTTTCTTTTTGCGATTATTATTAAATAGGTTGCTTATTTCAACAGGATGAAACTCTCATTATTTTAGTTAGATTTAAACAGTTAATTTATGTAGATGTAAGTACCTAAGTATCTAAAGTTAGTTTCTTTGAAATAAATTCAAGTTATAAGAAAATTAGATTTGAGTAGGTTCTTGAGAAAACTTCTTCAAAAGGAAAAATAATAGAAAATTAAGTTTTAAGAAATAATATAATGTTTAGTTGTGTTATCTTTACCCTTAAAAATGATGAACAAATTACATTTAATAATTTTTTTTTCTATCTATCCTTTGAACCGTCTAAAAGATAGTTTTGTTTGTCTAAATTATTTTCTTTTCAGTTAGGTTTAAATTCGTTAAAATGAAACGAGTTCAGAGTATTAATATTATTTACTTAAGAAGTAAAACAGGTTTAATCCCATCTTGTATAAAGTTTAATCCTACTCTGAGAGGGATTAAACTTTCTTTATCTCGCACTTCCAAACTACAAGTTAAAACCTTCGTTTCAACAAAACAATAAAGTTTGCTTCCTTTTTGTTATTCTTTATTTATTCTCAAGTAGATAAAAACTCAGTCTTATCTTTAAGTAAAAATGTGAAATCTGATATCAGTAGTAGTAGTGTCTTAATATAACGATGAAAATCATTTTAAGAAAGAGAGAAATTGAATAAGAGGCCTCACAAAATTCAACTCGAAGAAAATAGAAGAAAAATGCTTGAAGTCTGCATTGTAGATTATATCTAATCTTATGATAGATTTAATCAAAATAAAACTATGGTCTATCTATTAACTATTTATTTTATTAGAAGGAAGAAAGAAAATTCCCTCTCTGGGAATGGAAATACGAGCTTAAAAAGGCCTATTTTTAAGGGGTATACGTAAATTGCACCATTTTTTTTTTAGCAGAAATAAAAAAGAATATTTTACGAAGTAAGAAAAACAGTGTAAATTGCACCACTACTTCTAAAAACGAGGTAAGGAAAATAGAGTAAATTGCACCACTGCCTTCCAGAACGAGGTAGCTCAAACTATGTAAATTGCACCAATTCCTTTTAACCTCTTTTCTGAAATACCATCGATAAAATCGTATTAGAAAAACGTAAACTGCACCATTTTTACTTCCTCATTTAAAGAGAAAGTATAGTGATGGCGCGAAAATTCGATTTTGAGATTTTGATGGATTTACACGTTTTGAGGTCCCCTGATTCCAAAAAGTGGTTTTTAAAAAATGTCTCCGTCGTCTGTCTCTCGTCTGTCTGTGCAGACGCCTAGAGCCTAAAATACTTGGCCAATTTTGACGAAATTTGGTATACTTGTTCAGAAAAGTCATACCCTGAGGCGAAATCGAGAAATGAATTTTAGCCCCAAATTTGGGGGCGCTACCGCCCAAAAACTCAAAAACGTGAAAAAAATATTTTTCGAAAACTGTTCCGACGATTTTGTTTAAAAAATTTTAAAATGTAGTCCAGTTAAATACGAATTTAACGATATAAGCCGTTTACTCGGGAAAAATCTAGTTCCGGAGAAAATAGTTCAAAACGCGGACGGAGAGAGCCCGGGTTCGATTTCCCGCCCGGGAGAAGTTATTTTTATGGTAAATTTTTATGAAATGCTCAGCAATAATTAAATGTACATACGAAAATTAATAAATGGGGAACACTGGGCTATGAGAAAGTTTGTCTGAGTTGTCTCGGATCGATTTTTTAATTAAGGGGAGAAAAACAAGATTTTACGAGGTATAAAAAAAATCGGTCCGATACAACTCAGACAAACTTTCTCATATATGAGTTTATAATTAGTTTTGTATGTACATTTAATTATTATTAAACATTTCATCAATATATACCATAAAAATAACTTCTCCCGGGCGGGGAATCGAACC
>KZ652751.1:133432-144702 GCA_001010745.2 Gerris buenoi | reverse complement strand
TACACAAAATGTACTACAAAATGACTAACTGAATAATATTTAATTTATTTGTGTTTATCTCTAAAATACGAGAAATCAAAAACATAAATATAACCTGATGGGATGTAACCTACCTCTTTTCTACAAGGACTCTTTTCTATAAGTTTTAATTAAACTCTGTTATGAAGTCATAAAACATTTTAAAATGACGATAAAAATTAAATTATCACGGCAATCAAAAGTACGTGTCATTTAAACTCTGTAATATTTAATAAAAAAGCGTTTACCTGTCGAGTCATTGAGTTAAAAAAACTGCTATTAGTTACGAAAAAGGCAACACTGTTTTTTTTTTTAAGAATAATAAGTTGGCTCTACTGTAGATCATAATTTGCCCATTTATGGTCCCATATAAGTTTCAACCATCTGCGCCCGTTTGTTATTCATCATGCACACAAACATACATTCATTTACATCTTTATCTTCAAAAGTATTTATCTGATTTTTATGAAATTTGGATGGTTTGTCGAAAATAGCCGCCAGCATCAGAGGAAGCATCAGAGAAAGCATCAGAGGAAGCATCAGAGGAAGCATCAGAGGAAGCATCAGAGAAAGCATCAGAGGAAGCATCAGAGGAATTTAACTGTCTGCGCTCTTTAGGTTTGGCTTCATTGATACTTCAATTCATGCAAAAAACTACACCCAGCACTGTTGTATATTCTAAGAATATACATCTAATAAAGTTCATTTTATCATAGTGTCAAATCATTTCTTAAAAATAGGGAAAAGTCGATAAATTATTTGAATTACCTTAACAATAAGATGAAAATTAAGGTATTCAAAAACTTTGAATTTTCCAAGCCGATTTTTAAGTAGTTGAATCAAGTATTCACGTACAAAGCAATCCTTATTGAAGTTTTTTCTCGCATCAGACTTAACTCGGTAAAACTTTTTTCTTGGGAGAAAATAGCAGGTAATTCTGGTAAGAGATTTCCCTTGTAACTCATGTTAATATGGAAAATCATTTTCACAACTTCGGCACTTAATTTATCCTCACTCAAGTTTAGTTACTTACTTACCTCTCAATGTCACACACACTCGTATAATTGCGTGTATAATTTGATAGCAGTGTTTACCTCATAACTTGGTCTTGATTTAGTTTTAGTTCTAATTTGATAACCCTCTTTTATACCTCTTATCTCCTTCGTTTATAGAGATGATTTTGATGTTTTTCATTTTATTATGGGTACTTTGCTTTTTATTACAGATTGCACCCTTAAGAGAAGCCATACCTTAAATTTCGACTCCCCATTGCCTCAAGTCATATTCTTTTACGTCTTCATCCTTCTTCCTTTTCCTTTTTATTTGCCCACTTTTGGGTTTCAATGGGTTGAACTAGTCTAAACGTGGCCTAAAACTAGCCTAAACATCATGAATAGATATGAAAAAAACTGGCACATATAATTTAAGACTTTTCTATATATTGATAAAAAATGCACCAATTATGGTTTCTTCTTCATTTCATAAGTTTTCTCTTAATTCAATTTCCATCTTCAGTCCTCTATTTTGAGACACAGCTGTATACAGGTCGATTTTGGGAATCTTGGGCGGATGTATCTATTGTAGATTACCTGGGCTACGATGTAGCGTATCTGGTTTTTCAAGAGAGTATGAAATGAAAAAGAATACATAAATAATGCAATTTATATCAATATACAGGAAACACTTTAATTATGTGTGCATTATATTTGTTATTTTGTGCATTTCTATACATGTCTGCTGTCCATACATGATGTCTCATATAGGCTTGTCCAACCTACACACCAAACGCGCATTCTCAAACAGGGTTTGCGAACGTTTGCAAACAACTGCAAACACGACGTTCACACAGGATGTGCATTCTAGTCAAACATTTGCAAACGTTTGTCCTTGTTCCCAGTTATTTTACAAGCTTTTATTTAACTTGCAATGTTTGTATGTATGTATGTTTGTATGTATGTATGTTTGTATGTATGTATGATTTTATGTATGTCTGTTCATAAAAATCGGAGTAGTTTTTAACGACAGACAGACAGACGCGGAACTAAAAATGATCCTTGATTTCCGAAACCAATTTCTCTGTTGGAAGTTTTGAAATAGGAGACTCATCAAATTTTTCAATTTGAATGCAAATGTTAAAAATTGACAATGAAGCCGCCACGTGGGAGGGTGACTAGAATAATACAGAGAGTATAACAGTAAATTTGGAGTGGCTGGTGAATCATGGAGATAATATAATTCCATTTTATAGTGGAATTCATCAGAGAAGTTTTAAAACTACTTTATTTTCAATTAGCAATTTTTTTTAGAGAGTTACTAAATTTCTATTTAGATCTAAGTTAGAATGTAATATTTTGATGTAACTCAGTTTATATTTTTCAGGAATAATGTAATTCACCAAAATTGTTTCAGGGATTTTAGGATCCAATAAAATTTACATTTTATAGGTTCTTATCTAAGGTTTTAAGAATGGCAGCTATTATACCCTTTTCAGTTGTTACATATATATATGGAAGGATAGATAAGATATGTATGTATGTAGGGTCTGATGTACGTCCATCAGTTCCATTTAGTTCCATTGCCCCAAGCCTTTCAGTGTACACATAATATGTCATTGACATATTATGTCAAAGCGGTTGTTTTCCCTTCTCTTGTATTATTCACCGGATCCTGTAGATGTGAAGTTTCTAAAGCGTTTTGTTCTGTCAGTTTATATTTAGAAAAGATTTTTGCTTCCGAACTTACCNGAGTAGTTTTTAACGACAGACAGACAGACGCGGAACTAAAAATGATCCTTGATTTCCGAAACCAATTTCTCTGTTGGAAGTTTTGAAATAGGAGACTCATCAAATTTTTCAATTTGAATGCAAATGTTAAAAATTGACAATGAAGCCGCCACGTGGGAGGGTGACTAGAATAATACAGAGAGTATAACAGTAAATTTGGAGTGGCTGGTGAATCATGGAGATAATATAATTCCATTTTATAGTGGAATTCATCAGAGAAGTTTTAAAACTACTTTATTTTCAATTAGCAATTTTTTTTAGAGAGTTACTAAATTTCTATTTAGATCTAAGTTAGAATGTAATATTTTGATGTAACTCAGTTTATATTTTTCAGGAATAATGTAATTCACCAAAATTGTTTCAGGGATTTTAGGATCCAATAAAATTTACATTTTATAGGTTCTTATCTAAGGTTTTAAGAATGGCAGCTATTATACCCTTTTCAGTTGTTACATATATATATGGAAGGATAGATAAGATATGTATGTATGTAGGGTCTGATGTACGTCCATCAGTTCCATTTAGTTCCATTGCCCCAAGCCTTTCAGTGTACACATAATATGTCATTGACATATTATGTCAAAGCGGTTGTTTTCCCTTCTCTTGTATTATTCACCGGATCCTGTAGATGTGAAGTTTCTAAAGCGTTTTGTTCTGTCAGTTTATATTTAGAAAAGATTTTTGCTTCCGAACTTACCGAAGTTAACGGAAGCTATGTGATCGATCTGAACAACCAAAATATTTTGTCCCCGATTTAAAAAATTCCAAAACAGGAATATGTTTTAAACATCAGTAAACATTTTTGGTTCCTTGTCCGTCCGTCGGTCTGTCTGTCTGCCTGTCGGTCTGTTGCTCATGTTTTGCGAACCAACATAATATTATCTTAAAAACTACACGTCCGATTTTTATGAAATGTATATGATAGGTCTTAATTTGCCTATTGTTGGTCCCATATAAGTTTCAACCTTCTGCGCTCATTTGTTTCTCTTCCACATGCGCACAAACATACATTTATTTTCACCTATAGTTTCAAAAGTACTTATGTAATTTGTATGAAATTTAATTTCATATAAATTTATTTTTCATACAAATTTATTTTATATTTACCAAGATATTCTCCTTTAATTGGCTTCATTCTGCGATGTATTTGCAAGTTATTGTCATGTAAGTTCTAATCGCTGTTTGAACCCTTGTGTTTTGAGGTGTGTGTCATTGGAGCCGTTTCCCTAATTAACCTGCTGTCACATAAATATTAACTTATTAACGTATAATGCTCTAAACTTCATACACATCGTCTAGAAAATATAAAATTTAAAATTATGCCAAAAAACAAAACATGGTGGGAAAAGGCAAGGTCGGTCGGTCTCTAACAAAATGTTGGTTTTTCCCCTCGATCCTTCGTTCATGTAAGTTTTATCGTGCTCAAAGTTATTCATTCGTTAGGTGTGATCCGGCTTGATATATAAATAATTTGTTTAGCAACTTTAATTAGGTAGACATTTTAATCCTTACAATAATCTGTGTCTTGTGGAAAGCTACCGTATCCTTTTGTTTAGACTGATATTCCTCGAAGGTTATTGTGGGACACTAGCTCTATACAAGATGATGAATATTTCCTGACAACCTAAATGAGTTAAGGGGAAACTCATATTGTACGAGCCATGCCGGGATTTAGAGCCACCTCTAACGACTTCTAACCACCTCTAACCTTCTGTAACCACCACTAACCACCTCTAACCACTTGTAACTTCGTTCCTACCGGGTGTCCCACGACATCACATATTTTTTTTTTTTTTCATACAAATTGATTTTTTTTGACCACCACTAACCACTCTACGACTTCTAACCACCTCTAACCACTTCTAACCACCTCTAACCACTTCTAACCACCTCTAACCACTTCTAACCACCTCTAACCACTTCTAACCACCTCTAACCACTTCTAACCACCTCTAACCACTTCTAACCACCTCTAACCACTTCTAACCACCTCTAACCACTTCTAACCACCTCTAACCACTTCTAACCACCTCTAACCACTTCTAACCACCTCTAACCACTTCTAACCACCTCTAACCACTTCTAACCACCTCTAACCACTTCTAACCACCTCTAACCACTTCTAACCACCTCTAACCACTTCTAACCACCTCTAACCACTTCTAACCACCTCTAACCACTTCTAACCACCTCTAACCACTTCTAACCACCTCTAACCACTTCTAACCACCTCTAACCACTTCTAACCACCTCTAACCACTTCTAACCACCTCTAACCACTTCTAACCACCTCTAACCACTTCTAACCACCTCTAACCACTTCTAACCACCTCTAACCACTTCTAACCACCTCTAACCACTTCTAACCACCTCTAACCACTTCTAACCACCTCTAACCACTTCTAACCACCTCTAACCACTTCTAACCACCTCTAACCACTTCTAACCACCTCTAACCACTTCTAACCACCTCTAACCACTTCTAACCACCTCTAACCACTTCTAACCACCTCTAACCACTTCTAACCACCTCTAACCACTTCTAACCACCTCTAACCACTTCTAACCACCTCTAACCACTTCTAACCACCTCTAACCACTTCTAACCACCTCTAACCACTTCTAACCACCTCTAACCACTTCTAACCACCTCTAACCACTTCTAACCACCTCTAACCACTTCTAACCACCTCTAACCACTTCTAACCACCTCTAACCACTTCTAACCACCTCTAACCACTTCTAACCNAAATAAATTCCCCATCACAAAAAACACCGTGATGAAATTTGTGTGTTAAATCTTCAACTAAGCTAGAATTTATTTTTAGTTAAACTCCAAGTCTTTATTGTTAGTAGCTTTTAACTTAGTTTTCTCAAGGTCTGTCTAAGATTAACTTTATTTTCTATTCCCTTGGGAATTTAATGACTCTGACGACTGTATCCTTATAAATCAGTGACACGCAAAGTAGGATGCAAGGTTTTCATCATACATTTTATTTCTTAATTTTATCTCACAGTAAGTAAATACTGAATAAATATTATTTAAAATCAATAAAAAATGAATTCAGTAATTAAAATATATGTATGTTTATTTATTTATTTCTCTACTATTTTATTTGAATACATGTATATATTAATATATCAGTGTATTAATTTATTTTTCATCCCTGTAAATAAATTGGACGAGGATGATAAAGCATTTTTAATTTTTTGTCAAAATTAAATAAATATTTATATGAAAATATAAATATCCACGTTTTATATATTTATTTTGGTAATGGAAAATTGTTTAATTTGTGTTTTCTTGTATAAAACTAAAAAAAGTCATTAAATGAGCAATTAGGTTTTTAAATTGAAAATACAAAGTAAACAGTATAGTGAGGGGGAGGGGGGGGGGGGGAGAGAGGTACCAATTTTAAATTAAAAATTGTGAGTCCGGAGGACTTTGTTTACCTTTGCTTTACAGAGCCTGCTAATGATGACTTTATCCAGTCAGCTGATGAAATAAATTGAATAATTGTATATAAACTAAGACTAATTATATTTAAACTAGAACTAATTTTTTACAACTAAGACTAATTGTATGCTAACTATGACTAATTGAATATAAACTAAAACTAAAATTTACCGTTATTTGCAATAAAATGAAAAAATGCCTTTTGGCCCAATGCAATGGAACTAGACCGTTCCTGAGAAATATGTTAAAGATTTTTTTTTGGAGGAAAAAAAAAAAATTTTCCATACAATATCGTGACATTGGCAAATTAAACTTGGTTCGCAGGTTTCCGCAGGTTGACTCGTAATCAGCTTGGTTTTCTGGAGAAATCCTCGTCTTCTAAGGGGTTGAATTCTGACGTTTCACTTCCATTACTGGAAGCATCTTCAGGGGTGTGGTGTGTCGTGATGCTTGCTCGAAGCAGCAACGAAACACAGTACGTCTCGTTGTTGTGCGAGACATAGTATGTCTGACAAACTGTATTTATACTGACTTTCTAGAACGTAGAATGAACCTGGATTCTCCGGGGGTTCCATGAATCGGGTTATTATATTTATTAATATAATATTTATTAGTTAAATAGGTAGATCCTTAAAGGGTAAGCGAAGGAAGAAGAAAAAACTACTTCATTTTTAAATTTGGCGACGTTTCGGCTTTCCCAGCCATCATCAAGCCTAAAAAACAATAATTTATTGTAAGCATGACATTGTGTTACATTGTGCCTCATTTTAGAAATTGAGTGTGAATTACGTATAATNGTAATCCAGAATCTGCAATTAAGGATCCTTGACCCCTAAGCTATTTCCGATGTTTAACCGGTGCCAACAAAGCTCTGCCAGAATTTGAATATTTGATCCCCCCCTCCCCCCTCGGAGACCTCTGTCCGGATCTGGCCTTCATAAATTATGGTAACCCGATATATAACAGAATAGAGGAGGAAAATTACTCAATTTTAGTATTACGAGTCTTATACATGGATAAAGAATAAAGAAGATTTTCCACAACAGGTGTTAAAACCTGGCTGTCAAGATGAGTTTAGAACTGCTGTCAAGTAATATCAAGTACTTGATGGTT
Source organism: Gerris buenoi (assembly GCA_001010745.2). Classification (NCBI taxonomy): domain Eukaryota; kingdom Metazoa; phylum Arthropoda; class Insecta; order Hemiptera; family Gerridae; genus Gerris; species Gerris buenoi. Next base: position 137,331 of record KZ652751.1, on the reverse strand, counting down.
CATCTTGTGAAACACTAAGTCCCGCGGGCTTCTCGCTTGATGTGCTTAAAGTTTTGCAGCACCTGGAAGATTAGAAGCAGCTCGTGTAGTGAACTCGTCTCTAGCGATGTATCTTATCTGACAGTTTTCATGTTCTCTTACAATCTTTATCGCTAGTCATTCATCTCCTTCGAGAAGCATCTTACAAAAACTTGAATATTCATAGTTTTCAAACAATAAATATTTATAGTGACAGGAATCAAAATATTCTCTGTCTTAACTGATTTATGTCTAGATTGTTTGAAACAAACGATAGATAACTCTTATCATCGCAATAGATATATAATAAATAGTGTGTCAATTAGTGTGGCACATAGCTTTTTCACGTCCTATTTCAAATACATTTATTAATGATTTTATGCTTTTAAAACCTAGTTTTGTCAAATTTATTTTTGTCATAATTTTCCCCAATTTTTTTTAAATACAAAATTACACAAAAATACAAAGAGCACAAATGGATTAAATTAATCTGAGGCTATCAGTGGGCTACTTTCGGCAACCCATCTAAATTTAATATAAATCAGATAAGTACTTTTGAAGGTATATGGTAAAAAAAAAATGTATGTTTGTGCGCATGTGGGAGAGAAATAAATGAGCTCAGAAGGTTTTGGTCCTTTTATGGGACCAACAATGGGGCTACTTATGATCTACAATCGAAAGTTTTTTATTGAAATTGGACGAGTAGTTTTTAAGATGTAATATGTCGATTCGCAAAATTGAGCGACAGACAACAGACATACACAGAACCAAAAATGATCTATAATAATACTATTTATTTGAAGTGAATATAGTACATGCATTTTGTTTTTTTCTTATAATAATAATTTTATCTTTCTATTCACATCGCTTCAGCCGAAGCTGTGGTGACTTCAGTCCTAAGCTGTGGTGACTTCAGTCCTAAGCTGTGGTGACTTCAGTCCTAAGCTGTGGTGACTTCAGTCCTAAGCTGTAAGCTGTGGTGACTTCAGTCCTAAGCTGTGGTGACTTCAGTCCTAAGCTGTGGTGACTTCAGTCCTAAGCTGTGGTGACTTCAGTCCTAAGCTGTGGTGACTTCAAAAATGATCTATAACGTCTGAAAAAGATTTCTGTCTTGGAATTTTTTAAAATCGGAGACATACAAGAAATTTCGTTTGATCACATAGCTTCCGTCACCTTCAGTATGCTCGGAATCAATATTTAAAAAAAATCATAAAAATAAACAGTTTTTATGGAATTTTTCATGTCACAATTTTCCACAAAAAAAAAATTAAAATATTGTATATAATCTTGGGAACGGATATAGACGTCGGATTTGCATTTAAAGGCGTTTGCTTCACGATATTATAATTAACGCTTTGAATGCAATAATAAAACAAACTTTGAAATAGGCGCCATGTTGAAACGGATAGGCTGACTTTGTTGGTTAATGAACTCGTCTTTTTTGTTAAATTTCCTGACTCTTGTGCTTGAAAGCACTGTGTGTGTACTCAAAGCATATGCTTGGCAACTTTGTTATTTAGTTATTTTTATGTTTCTATTACGTCTCGATCAACACAAGCCTAGGTTATAACAACACTGGGTCACTTTACTTCTCTACTTCATGTGCTCATTAGTGTAAAACAAATCTGTCGTTACTGGTTTTCGAACCAGGTACCGAGGTATTTAAGGCGAATTGCAAGAACGCTGTCCACTCCGTTACGACGATCGGTTCTCTAAACATATAAGTTGTTCAATATATTAATTTTAAATAATATGTCAAGTTGCATTTTAATATAAGGATATATTTTTAAACATNTAGCTTTAAGATTTTGGATTTTTTCTAATGCTTTTTCCTTGAGTGGTTTATCTCAGACAACCCTATTTAGATAAAATTAATTACATTCCACCCTCAAGTCATAAATCTTACTTACAAATGATTAATTTAAAAATGGTTAAATCGAGGGTTATTAATTATGCTTTTTTTTATAAGAGATACATTTTATGAATATATAATGCCACCATAAAAATAATAGTCTGCCAATTTATGTGGCATTTCCTCGCGATGCACCCCCGTTTTTTAAATATGACAAATTTTACATAGGTATATTCAAGTTTGGATTGAGCAAAATATATAGAGCACAAGTGATTGAATTTAATCTAGGGCTACTTTTGACAAACCATCTAAATTCATGAAAATCAGAAGAGTACTTTTGAAGATATAGGTGTATAAAAAAGTATATTTGGGTGCATTGCATGTGAAAGAGAAGCAAATTAGCGCAAAAGGTTAAAACTTATATGAGACCAACAATGGGCTAATTATAACCTACCTATACAAATTGCATTAAACTCGAACAAGCAGTTTTTAAAATGTGTTGCTTCGCANAAAAAAAAAAAAAAAAAATACATAAGACTAGTTTTCAAAAATGGAATATTTATATTAATTATTTTCAAATAAGAGGTATTTGTAGGATTTTTTTTCTATTTCAAATGTACGAAAAAGGGTCTAAAAAGTATTTTTATTGCATTTAGATAACTACAAAGAATAGTTTTTTCACAATTATAAATAGAATTAACGATATATTTTTTTTTATATATTTTCAAAAACGACCAGTTTTTAGAATATTTTCAAAACTTTAAGCCCTTTGCGCGATTTCAAAAATTAAAAATAATTTTTTATTTTATTTATCCCGTTATAAGGCTACTGATGGGCAAGTTTTCCCCGCTATTAGAAATTGAAATTCGAAAAATTGCTTTTTTCGCCCCTAATGTGTAGTGGGGATGGGGTAATGGGGATGAGGTAGTGGGGATGAGGTAGTGGGGATGAGGTAGTGGGGATGAGGTAGTGGGGATGAGGTAGTGGGGTTGGGGTAGCGGTGTCATTCAACACATCATGTGTTGCCCTTGAATACTTAGTCGTCGCAACAATGCCAGAGTGGACGCTACAACATCGTGTGTTCGCATATGATACATAATGTTCGTATCGTTGATGAAGAAAAAATCTCTCGTTTTTGCTGCTCCTGGCGGTTTTTTTCTTCATCAATGAACCTCCAGTGCGTAGAGAATTTACCCAACGTAAAATTGTGTTTCGCGACGGCATAGATCTGCGACGAGGAATGCTGAATTCGCGACGAAATATTTGTAAAGTCGCAGAAACAGATTCACCGCTGCGAACACAAGTATCATTTGCGAATACACGATGTTTTAGCATCCACTCTGGCATTGTTGCGACTGAGTCATCAATGGCAAACACCTGCGGCGTTGAGTGACACCGCTACCTCATCCCCACTACCACGGCGGGTGTCTCACCAGTGCGTAAGAAAATGTCCCTTTCCAACGCTCACCCTGTATAATTAAAATTAATAAAAAAAAACTTTATAAATTGTTTGCTGTCAACCATAAATTAAAATTTATCTTCAGTGTCAAAGCCACAAAAATGTAGTAGTTTATGTACTAAAGCTACCTCATCCCCACTACCACGGCGGGTGTCTCACCAGTGCGTAAGAAAATGTCCCTTTCCAACGCTCACCCTGTATACTTAAAATTAATAAAAAAAAACTATTGAAAGTGTTTGTTATAAAACGTATGTATATATTTAGTATAAAATTTGTGATTTTAATAAATCAAGTAACTAAATATCTGTTTATAGTGTTAAAATTACGTGAAATACTCCTTTACCTTTACAAAACAATGGATGAAGAATGGAGTTTGAAATCATTATTCCCGGAAGAGACTTGTACCCCTCCGGATATAAAAGAAGTAGCACTTAATTCAAAGAATAATTTACTTCCAGATAAGTCAAAAGGCAGATACGAGTTTATTTACAATCAATTTAAAGCCTTTAAATGCCATGGTGCACTAGTCATAGATAAAATTCAATACGCAACATGGATCGAAGTATTTTT
>KZ652751.1:121994-132603 GCA_001010745.2 Gerris buenoi | reverse complement strand
AAATATTTTTAATTCTATTTTTGTTTATAAAAATTGTAAAAATTAAATTCATTAAAAATAAAACTCATACGTTATTTTCATGACTTTAAAGAACATCCATGCCAAATTTGAAGAAAATCGAACAAAGCGTTTGGCCGTAAGCGCGTTACAAACATTTTCAAACGAAATGCAAAACGGTCCAGTACCTGGGCAAGACCGGGGAAGAAAAAGTTAAAACATAGACCTCCCTTCGCTCGGTCAATTATCATCACGCTTAGGTCGGTCCCAATTTTTCGCTTCCTCTATAATAATCTTGGAGACCATTAATTTTTGTTCAGGTTACAATTCGCTCTTAAAATTCCCTCCATCCCTCCCCCAATGGGCCGTGGAATATAAATTGGCTGAATGGGAGACAATTTCTTACGCTTCGGATTTTTTTCAACGACTTATCCGACACAATTATTCATATAGTTGTGTGATATATAGTTGTATGATATATAGTTGTATGATATATAGTTGTCCCAATTATATGATACAGATTCTAATATTAGTTTAAAAATTATAATTTGATCTTAAGTTTTGGTAATTCGTAATTATTAAAGTAATTTTTAACTTAAAAATTGTGTACACGTATTTATTTAGATAAAAAGGTACAATTTATAAGTTAAACAAATGATAACAATGATAAGCTATCAGGTCAACCAAAGTTATTGATATCATCACTAAAGTCTAGTTTGATTTTCCGCTAGGATGCGCATATTGTCTTAAAAGTTTATGGATTTTAGATTAAGGATTTTGGAGTATAAGCTTCCTTTATCTGTTCTAAACTCTGAAATTCTTCTAACTTTGTCACAAAGGTCGTTATATAAGAATGATCTTTATTAGAAATTAAATTTGATCTTATTGGAAAGCAAACAGGATGAATATCTTCTTGTAAATATGAGCCGAGAAATAATCAGGAATGCGGGACGCATCGATTTCCTGTCATATCGAGCCGCAAAAATCACTTCGATATTCTGTAAAGCCCTCTACGTCTATGTCCTCTTTTCTTCTCCGTGATTTATTAATTCCCTACATAAAAAACCAGGGAAATTCCTAAAACCATAGAAATTCCAAAACGAAAGAAATTCCTAAAACCAGAGAATATCCAAGAATTTGGCAGATCTGAGAGCAACAAAACAAGTTTTATAGGACGAATTTGGTTTTAAAATAGGTCTGACAGGGATAATAAATTCCTACCTCCTTCAGTACATCCTGGCTATATTTCGACCTTTTCTTAGATCATCTTCAAGCCTGTATACTAATTGAATATAAGGTTTCACTATTATCCCTGTTAGACCTATTTTAAAACCAAATTGGTTCAATAAAATGAAAAGGGGTCACTGTAGGTAGAATTGTTAAATAATCAGCCGGTCAAAAATGCCAAAGAATAATCGTAGTAAAGAAGAGAGGAAATTACTACAATGGCTCAACATGGAAATTAAAAAGCTCATAATAGTTATTTGTGCAACTAGTGCAGCAAAGTGACACTTTGCCGCACTAAAGGGAAATAATAGGTTTTAATACTAAATAATAATTACAAGTAAAAAGAACTTTTTATATACTACGTTTTTAAATTTTATGTCATAAATTATTATAAATTTGAAACCCGTCAAAATGAATAGTGTAGGTAAATATGGATATGTCAAAACAAATAAAATAACTTGCGGATTTTTTCCGAACTAACTTTTCATTCAGCAAATTTGCTGAAAACGAATTAAATTCTGCTGAAAAATGACTAAAAGTATTAAAATAATGCATTGTCATCGTGTTCTGAGCTGTTCTGAAAGTTTCAAATGTCTAGCTACTCGGGATGTTGGTTAAAATTCGATTGCAAGATTTGTACCGGACAAACAAACAAACAAACAAACAAACATACAAACAAGAAACCAAGTTAATAAAAACGTAGTAAAAATCATTAAAGAATACAAAACAGAACGCGAGGAAGCTATGTGACACACTAATTGCCAGAGTATTTTATTTATTTATTTTTTTAGCATTGACTATTATACCTGTCGGCCTTACAGCCATGATTACATTATAATAGATTTTTCTCAAATAACTTGTATATTCTTTAGGAAAGTTTACAACATTTATTTATTAAAAGGAGGGGATCTCCAAGATAAAATAGTTAAATGGAAAGTCAATAGAATTTAATTAAAAATATTACTAAACAGTATCTCTCTCAGGCCAGAAGATTTTTTTATAAAACATAATGATGTTTTCTAGGAATTTTTGATATTACATGTAGAACTTAACTATGATTCATCCTCTTTTCTTTTAAAAAAAAAAATAAACTGCCAATTATTGGAGCACATAGCTTCCTCGCATCCTATCACGTACTTTATTGATTTTATACTTTTACAAGCCATTATTGTCAATTTAGTTTAATTGTTCCCCTCGTTCTTTTAATCTGTCAAAATTATTTTGAATTTTTAAATTAATTAGAGTATTAATTTAGCAAAAGTTAAATACCACAGATGGTTCAAATTAATCTAGGGCTATCTGCGGGTTGCTTTCGATAAACTACAAAAGTTTCATACAAATTAGATAGGTATTTTTTAAGGATATAGGTAAATTAATGTATGTTTGTGTGCATGTGGAAGAGAAACAAATGAGTGTAGAAGGTTGAAACTTATATGGGACCAACAATGAGCTAATCATGACCTACCATCCAAATTTCATTAAAATCGGACATGTTGTTTTTAAGATATATTGGTTCGCAAAAATTGAGAGACAGACAAACAAACAGGCATGGAACTAAAAATGTTCCCTGATGTCTGAAATGAATATCTGTATTGGAGTTTTTGAATTAGGAAAATAATTTTAAAATATTCCGTTACCTTCGATAAGCTGCGGAAGCAAATAATATAAATTGCAAATTGGTTGTTCGTATCCTAATCTATTAAAGGAAACAATGAACTGTTTGTTGATCTTCCTTTTGAATCAAAGCGTTGCTCCTACCGCTGGTATTTATTAGTGAAACTCTCCTGAGTTGTAGGTAGTTTCGAGTGAATCCATATTGTCTTTACTGCATTATCAATCTGCCTGTAAATATCTCTCAATGGATTGGAACTTAAAGGTCTCCATGCAGAACCGATAACTTGACAGTCAAACTGCTTTGTTCTGCTGATAAGTCCAAATTTCATTGTCGACCCTTAAACCAAAGTAATGTAACAGACTTACATTTGAAACAGCTATAATAAAAGAGACCAAATAATTGATCGAGTATACAAACAATTATAGCAGTATTTATTTATTATTTTTTAATTTTTCGTTGAGCTTAAACATAATATTAAATATTAANATTGATCGACATTCTTTTATGCATGGTCTAAATTTTATTCTGGATATTAACTGATCTAAAACACAATCTCACAGGCATCATAGGATTAAACGTATTATGTTGTTGTCAGAATATCTGCAACCAGGTGTTTTTCCATTTTAGTTTTGTTTTTCAGTGTAAGTGAGTTAGAGGTGGAGGATAGAGTTAATTAGATTGTTCAGTTCAATGGCATTTGCTAATTTCAGGACATAGATATCAGTAATTTTAATTTTTGGATGAGATAATTCGTGTAGAATACTCTCCTCTTCAAGAATCGAACCATTTATTGGTGTTTTGACAGTTGATCCATTGGAACTCTTTTAATCTTTCCGAAATTCTGACCTCTTTAAATAGAGTTGTGTTCAACCTACTTTCAGATATGAGGTCAACACGAGATATGACATATTTAGCATCAGTTGATTTTCTGGTTGAACAAACACCCTGAGAGTATTCAGTTTGGTTGTTTTGACATGCTGCATGATTGGATAACAAGCTATGGTTCAGAGGAGATTCAGCCCTGATGTGGTGGACAAAACAGCAATCCTCTGAAATTGTCCAGTTCCCTAATTCTCCCCTGTTTGTTTCCACTGTCATTACACATGTATAATCAATCCTACATCTGTCTTGTCTGCATAAACATGTTTTATAATGAGAGGATTATTGTGGTTTCAAGTGTGATATGTTGGTAAAGCGGTTGATTTTTCTTTGCCTCAATAATAAACCACGTGTTTTCTCCTCAATTTTTAATTCCCTGAATTCAGGGTTTAGCTATGAGTTCTTTGAAAATAACACAAACATTCTGTTTTCGTCCAACATTGAACACGTTTGAAGTTTGAAATTGTATTTAACATGTTACATACTTATTGTTTCTATAAAATTACTTTTACCAATATTGTTAAACATCCGTCTCAATCTCTAATATAAATATAAATGATCAGCGATATTATTTACATTATACAATCGCAGGAATTCGGTTCGATTTTCAGTGGCAGGGGATGTTTTATCAGTGCTTTAAATTTAATTAAATAATTACACTACTAATTTGAATCTTGAGCCACCAATTAGTATTTATTTTTCCTACAGGTGACCGATAAAGTGGTTGTTGTCGCACTCAAAATAGTACGCAAAACAGTAGATTCCTGCTCTTACTACTTTACCGCACTCGTTTTACTTTACCGCACTCATTTTACTTTACCGCACTCCAGTGTTTCAACTTAAGAACATAAAGAATTTTAATCTAAATAAAAATTAAAATAATAATAATAACAATGACAACAAATGATTAATTGTTAACTAACTACATGAAATAACATTAGCCTTCACCGCGCGCAGCTCGTGGGGCTCATGTTAGAAATCAGTGGTTAGGTTTCGTATTATGTAGGCCAAGCTATTATAGTGCCTTAATCGGTTTGTTCTTCTAGGCCTGGACAGATGTTGATAACATTTGGCTTTTAAGTTCGTAAAAGTCATAAATTAAACTAGTTAAATTTTAACTATAAACTCTGTCAGGCCGTTTTTTACTTTCTTATATAAATAGAAAGTATTGTGATGGCGCAAAAAAAAAAATCGTTTTTGAGACTTTGATGGATTTACGAGTGTACGTTTTGCGTCCGTGATTCCGAAAAAAGTAGTTTTTTTAAAAAAATGTCTGTCTTGTCATCGTTGTCCATGGAGACGCGTGTGCGTGTAGCATAAACTACTGGGCCGATTTCGAACAAATATGGCATTCATGTTCCGAAAAATCATAATCCGAGGTGAAATCGAGATGTGTTTTATCTCCAAATTTGAGGGCGCTACCCCCAAAAACTCCGAAAAAACGTGAAGGAAACCCAAAAAGGGTCCCGACGATTTTAGTTAGAACATTCTACAATTTAGTCCATTTAAATACGAATCTAAAGATTTAATTAGATTCCCATGAACAAATCTATTTCCTGAGAAAATAGCTTTAAACACGGTCTGAGAGGCCGAGATTCGATTCCCTGACAAGGAGAAGTTATTTTTATGAAACATTTTGATGAAATGTTCAGAAAATTTAATATACCTCCGATAACTCGTAAACTAATAAATGAAAAACACTGGGCTAAGTAATTATGAACTCGTATAAGAGAATGTTTGTCTGAGTAGTCTCGGACCAATTTTAGTTTTTTACAAAATTGTTAATAACTTTAGTTCTACAATTGCGGGAGGGTGTTATCATAAAAAACTGCTATTTTTCGAAAAAAATAAAATCTAGATCTTGTTTAAAATTAAATTAATTGAAATGAAATGGTATCTTTTATATAATCGAGTAGTGTCCCGACGGGTGACGGCGACGGGCGACGACTCACCTCTAAATGATTTATAACGTTAAAAATTGATTAGCCATAAGCTGGGATTGAACCAGTGACCTCCTGTGCGTCAGGCGAACACGCTAACACTAGGCCATGCCATTGTTATCAAACACCATGCATTAAACTTATTATTTAAACTTATTATTCTGCCCGTTGCCACGGGCATAACGGCTAGTAAAGTATAAAGCGATATGCAACGAGTAACGAGCAATCGCACGACAGCAGAAGATATTGATTATACATTATTTCCTTCATCAAAGTCCCTCTGTCAAAAACACGCACGAGATGTCTACCTTTGTAGTCTTAACTAGCTGCCTGCATACATTCTAGCACGTTCTAGTATGTGTTGTAAAACACAAGCCATGCTAATACTCGTGCAACTGTAGCGAACATAGAGTTGTGTAGAGATGGGCAAATCCGTTCCTTTAATATTACTTTGGGACAAAGGAATATTCTATTCTATTATCATTTATGTAATCGAGAAGTGTCCCGACGACGCCGACGGCGACTCACCTCTAAATGAATTATAACGTTAAAAATTGATGAGCTTTAAGCTGGGATCGAACCAGTGACTTCCTGCACGTCAGTCGAAAACGCTACCACTAAGCCATTCCTGTGTAACGAAGCTCCATGCATAAAACTTATTATTTAAACAGTAAATATCTATTTAAATATGTTTATTATAACTACAGTCTATAAGATTAGAGTTGGCACAATCGAAGGCGGGAAACAACAAACGTGGAGGTAGTTTTGGGGTTATAAAAAGGGAAAAATCAGTGTTGCCATGTTATATTTTTTTTTGTGGAACAGGGTTAGAGTAGAGCATTTTTTTCTGAAGTTGCATTCAACATGGGGGACCAATAGAATCGTTCCCCCCAAAATTTTCCCGCCTTTTGATTGTGCCAACTCTAATCTTATAGACTGTAGTTCCTTTTTAACCATATTTATTCTGCCCGTTGGCACGGGCTTAACGGCTAGTCATAATATAAGGGGAGTAACAGTCTAAAGAAGAACATTTCTTACACTGATTAGATTGTTACTCCCCTCTGTTTCTTTTATTAGGGGAGTAACAATCCAAAGTGATTGTTAATAAAACTTCATATACATCGTCTAAAGTCTAAAGTACAATTGAAACAAGTATGTAAAATTTCAACTTGATACAAGCAGTAGTATTTGAGTAATGAAGTGATATATTTATAAAAATTGTTTACAATCTACTGGGGGTGGTTAAGATTCTTATAGTCGTGTGGTGTATAGGTTTGTTTAGGAAGTAAAGCTTTATACCGAGTATCCCCACTCTACTCCATACTACCTTCTTCCACTTATCTTTTACTATGACATTCATCATGATTAACAAAATTTAATATTCAGTATTTTATTGCAATACGCTCGCTTCAGTGATAGAGCCACGCGATGCCTAGTAAAGAAGCTTCTAACTCATCGGACCTTGTTTTATTATTAATGTAAAATATATCACAGTTATAGAATTCTTAATATTTTTACTTTAGTGTCTAATATGCAATTTAAGCTATTTTTCAAGAACTAGATTTTTCTCAGGAAATGTCCTTCTATAGTTAGATTAATATTTTCATGTTTAAAACTCGATCGCTTTGTTGTTGTTCAACTTGGGTAGCAGGGCCGATTTAACTATAGGGGCACGATGGGCACGTGCCCAGGGGCGCAAGAGGTTTGGGGGCGCAACTCAAAAGTTGTTTACTTTCTCACATATAAAGATAAAATATTGTGGGATAAATATTCGATTTTGAGATTTGAATGGATCGTTTGAGGTCCCCTGTGGTCAGTCCCAAAGTGGTTTTTAAAACATGTCTGTCTGTCTGCGTGTGTCTGTCGTCTGTGCACGCGCGTGGAAGCTAAACTACTAGGCCGATTTTGACGAAATTTGGCATACACGTTCAGAAAAATCATCCCCCGAGGCTAAATCGAGAAATGAATTTAAGCTCCAAATTTGGGGGGCGCTACCTCCCAAAAGCTCTGAAGAAAATAGTTTTTGAAAATGGTTCCAACGATTTTGATTAAAAGATTTTAAAATGTAGCCCATTTATATGAATCTAACGATATACGTTTTTTTCTCGGGAAAAATCAATTTTCAGAGAAAATAGCTTAAACTCGGACAGAGAGAGAGGCTGGGTTCTATTTCTCGCCGTGGTGAAGTTATTTTTATGATTATTTTGATAATATTTTTATGAACTCGTGTATGAGAAAGTTTGTCTGAGTTGTCTTTTTTCACTTTTTGAAGTGAAACTTCTTTGGCGGCGGTAGAGTGAATTTTTTCATATAGGGACATCGTGTAACGAAGTTTGCGATTCGAGACTCGTCCAAGTGTAACATTTTTACAGATTAATTGTATTATATCTATTTAAAGACCAGCAAATTAAAATAAACATTTATTTTTATTGGAATAAATGTGGTTGCCTTAGCATAGTAATTTTTTTTTTTTCAATTAAATTTCCCATAACCATTTCTTCATTCTGAAATAATAAATTCGTCAAAAAATGAAAGAGAGCAATGTATTCTAGAATTTAAGTTTCACTTCTAATGCGTGAGAACCTCACACATATTTTTTTTATTACTTGAATTACCTTAAAATAATAAAAAAAAACAATTTTATTAACAGTAAACATTTTTGAAAAATTAAACATAACCCCACTTTACTCTTGGTACTATTTTTGGTAATTGTAATTTTTGGGTGCAGTTTACATAGTGCGAAATTTTTAATATGATAATTCTTCATTTCAAAACAAGCAAAAATTATTATAAAGGTTATGTTTTTGTCATTTACACCTCTAGGTAACTCGAACTGGGGATAAACTGTATATTAATATTTAGTCAATTTATTAGTATTTCAAAAATTATCTTTTTACTCCAAATGTTAAGTATACATTTGCGCCCCCCCCCCCGGCGCATCATGTCGGGGTGCCCAGAGCGCAGTGAACATCTAAAACGGGCCTGTTGGGTAGATACAGTTAAAGCTGATGCATTATATTTTACTGCATTATATTTTACGGGTTTTGTGAAAATAGGTAAATAAAGTTATCAATATTCAAAATTTATATAATTCTCTGTTTAGTGATCCGAGTTTTTGGTCTTTTCTTTGCAGTCTTACAGATATTTTCTAGATTTCAAAGCTATTTCTAAGACACAGTCTTCCGCATCATGGTTTCCGTGAAAACAAGCTAAACTTACGATGTTTGTTTATTACTAAACCTTGAACCGATCTGTACAATATCATTTAGTTCTCAAAATTCCAGTCTAAAATAGTTCTTATAATATAAGTACATAATGTATCAAAATTCGAGTCTCAAATTGGCAACAGTATATTTTCTTTTGTTTCTTACTAGCCAAAGCCAAAGCAAAGTAAGCTAGCTTGCAAGCTAAGCTAGCTCTGATCTGACTTAGAAGCCTGTAACTTCAACTTCCAACTTGGTGTGAGCAGTAAACGGAATTACTTTCTTAAATTTATAAATCCCTCAGTCCAAAAAAGTGGTTTTAAAAATTTTCCGTCTGTAAAAAAAAAAATTCTCAAAAACAGTTCCGACGATTTTAATTTAAAATATTCTAAAATCTAATCCATTATTAAATACGAATCTAACAATATAAGCCGTTTTCCCGTGAAAAATATAATTCCTGAAAAAATAGCTTTAAACGTGGACGAAGAGAGGCCGGGTTCAATTCCCCGCCGAGATGAGGTTTATGATAAATTCTGATAAAATATTTAATAATAATTAAATTTCCTTACAAAAACTATAGAGAACACTGGGCTAAGTAATTATGAACTCGTATATGAGAAAGTTTGTCTGAGTTGTCTCGGATCGATTTATTTGTTACTTTTTTAAGTGCTGCAATGCTGGTTTGAATACAAATATCACAGAGTCCATTGTAACATTTTTATTTTAACAGAAGCAAGAGCAATTAGTGGTAAGCAAGTAGTACTAGTAATTGACTAGTAATAGCAAGAGCAATTAGTGGTAAGCAAGTAGTACTAGTAATTGACGTGTAGGAGGAACAACTTATTGAACCTCGCAGTTAGCCCTTATCTTGGCCCTATTTACCAGCCTCGCGGGAGAGAGTTGCAGCTCATACCTATATACAATGTACCGCCCAAGTGAGTATGATGATATCATTAGTGAGCCATATAAAGCAGAGCATTACGATATGGAATCGAACATATAAAATGTTACCCTACAAGACACATAAATAGAAGAATATAGACTAGGCATCGTGTACTAGGCTCTATCATTGAAGCCTACGTGTAGTAATAAATATGTATTGAATATTGAGAATATAGATAATCATGATGAGTTGATATTTAAAGCATTTGATTATAGGAGAGAGTCTAGTATTGAGGCAGCCACCCTATAATACAACTACTCGTATTATAAAATATATCACTTCGCTACAAAAAACTTCTGCTTGCAACACGTTAAAAATTTGACATGCCTGTTTCAATTGAACTTTAAACGATGTACGATTAAATGAAGTATTATTAATATCGTTACGTTAGAACGTAAGATATCGGTAAAAACGTAATTTCTCTATTTTAAACGTGTAGTTCCACTTTAATAGTTTTAATGAACTTGATCACTTCATAGCAATGTCGCTGTTGGTTTTACTTAAATAAAATCTATATATATAAAGATGAAAGTCCGTGGATATGTATGTGGGTGGGTATGTCCTTTATACAAATCTACAGTTTTAGTCCGATCTTGATGAAAGTTTGCACACTTGACCTTCAATGCAAGGGGAAGGGCACTGTCTACATGAATTTTCAAAGTTTAATTTTTGGTACCCAGGAGTATGGGGTACAAGTAATGGATGCGGGGTCAAAGTAATAAATACCCTTCATGATGCATATCGTTGAAAAGCTCTTTGAGAGTACATTAATTGTTGTTATGTATAGTTTTGTCATATTTTCATT
>KZ652751.1:90395-107190 GCA_001010745.2 Gerris buenoi | reverse complement strand
GTCCTTCTTTTTATCTCTCTTTTTTTCACCAATTATTGAAGCGAGCTTCTTAACTTGAAGAAAATATGTATCCTGCATCTTATCTGTCTGTCATTAACTTACTGCGTCTACGTTACGTTGGAAAAACAGCTTAAAAAACTGGTTTTTTTTTTTTGTTTTTTTTCAATCTTACCCCCTTCAAATTTCGCGTTTTCACAAGCGGATTCCGCTCAACTACACTCCGTTTTTGGTAGCCGCTTGGCTTTTTATATGTTTCATAATAATATTTCAAAAATAATAATCAATAAAAGTACTATAACAACTAACTGCTTTTAAAAAAACTACTCCAAGTTCCAAGGGTGGTTCATACAAAATGTATGAACCAAAAAATTCCATATCTGTTTTCGTTTTCAAAAAAAGAATAACTATAATTTTTAATTATTATTTTTCATTTGTTTGGGGAAAAAAAAAAAAAAATCGAGGGGAATAATACGATAAAGGTAATTTTGGAGGACAGGACATGATAATTTGATGAGCAGAGAAACCAAATATCCTCTCATAGTTAGCGACTCCTCTTCTTATACCCCCTTATATGACACATTTCCGTTAGAAATATGTCAATCCCTGTAACTTAAACCCTTTTTTTATGTCGGAATTTCTTTTTTGAGCATCTGTCCATTGATATTACTCTTAAATTTTTTTTTAAAACCAAAACAGTGTAATTTTATTTTTTATTTTTACATAAGGTACATTGGGAGATACAGTTACAGATGTAAATTTGGAATTTTAGGTCGGAAAAAATTCTAACTTCATCTATCGTTTTATAAGACAAAAGACTTTTTGGTTTTGGACAAAACTATCACCAACACCTCTATGAAGTGTTAAAGATTGCTAAATTTATTCAAGCAGGTCTAAACGTTTAAAGTAGAGAAAACAGCATTTTTACCGATATCTTACGTTCTAACGTAACGATTTTAATAATACTTCGTACACATCGTCGAATGTACAATTGAAACAGGCATGTAACATTTTAACCTGATACAAGCAGATAATTTTGTGTAGTGAAGTGGTATATTTTATTATATTATTTTAAATAGAGTAGGTCGGAGTGTTAGGAATCGGCTCTTTTGGTGGAGAGATGTATCTTTAATTCTACTTCAATAACCTTATATTCCGTTAACATTAAGGGAAAATTTATTATAGTATAATAAGGAAGTATTATAGGTCTAGTATAATAAGGTTAACCATTTTTAATTTTATTTTCTCGTCAGCGTTTTTTTCATTTTAATGTACCTTACATAAGTTGTTAAAAACCCGCCCTTTTCTGTTTTTCAGATCCTAAAAAAATGTCCTTTAGTAAAAAAGAAGAAATATCAGTTCCCTTGGTCAGTTTTACATTTTAACAAAATTGTGATGAAACCTTTTAAATCGAGTAAGTCTTCAATTAGGTTGGAAGGCAAAAACTTATTACCCTCATTTTCATCCCTACTTTATTAACTTTACAGAAAAAAAGAAAGAATATNAAAAACAGGGGAATTTGACAACTTTGACAAAAAACAGGGGAATTTGACAACTTTGACAAAAAACAGGGGAATTTGACAACTTTGACAAAAAACAGGGGAATTTGACAACTTTGACAAAAAACAGGGGAATTTGACAACTTTGACAAAAAACAGGGGAATTTGACAACTTTGACAAAAAACAGGGGAATTTGACAACTTTGACAAAAAACAGGGGAATTTGACAACTTTGACAAAAAACAGGGGAATTTGACAACTTTGACAAAAAACAGGGGAATTTGACAACTTTGACAAAAAACAGGGGAATTTGACAACTTTGACAAAAAACAGGGGAATTTGACAACTTTGACAAAAAACAGGGGAATTTGACAACTTTGACAAAAAACAGGGGAATTTGACAACTTTGACAAAAAACAGGGGAATTTGACAACTTTGACAAAAAACAGGGGAATTTGACAACTTTGACAAAAAACAGGGGAATTTGACAACTTTGACAAAAAACAGGGGAATTTGACAACTTTGACAAAAAACAGGGGAATTTGACAACTTTGACAAAAAACAGGGGAATTTGACAACTTTGACAAAAAACAGGGGAATTTGACAACTTTGACAAAAAACAGGGGAATTTGACAACTTTGACAAAAAACAGGGGAATTTGACAACTTTGACAAAAAACAGGGGAATTTGACAACTTTGACAAAAAACAGGGGAATTTGACAACTTTGACAAAAAACAGGGGAATTTGACAACTTTGACAAAAAACAGGGGAATTTGACAACTTTGACAAAAAACAGGGGAATTTGACAACTTTGACAAAAAACAGGGGAATTTGACAACTTTGACAAAAAACAGGGGAATTTGACAACTTTGACAAAAAACAGGGGAATTTGACAACTTTGACAAAAAACAGGGGAATTTGACAACTTTGACAAAAAACAGGGGAATTTGACAACTTTGACAAAAAACAGGGGAATTTGACAACTTTGACAAAAAACAGGGGAATTTGACAACTTTGACAAAAAACAGGGGAATTTGACAACTTTGACAAAAAACAGGGGAATTTGACAACTTTGACAAAAAACAGGGGAATTTGACAACTTTGACAAAAAACAGGGGAATTTGACAACTTTGACAAAAAACAGGGGAATTTGACAACTTTGACAAAAAACAGGGGAATTTGACAACTTTGACAAAAAACAGGGGAATTTGACAACTTTGACAAAAAACAGGGGAATTTGACAACTTTGACAAAAAACAGGGGAATTTGACAACTTTGACAAAAAACAGGGGAATTTGACAACTTTGACAAAAAACAGGGGAATTTGACAACTTTGACAAAAAACAGGGGAATTTGACAACTTTGACAAAAAACAGGGGAATTTGACAACTTTGACAAAAAACAGGGGAATTTGACAACTTTGACAAAAAACAGGGGAATTTGACAACTTTGACAAAAAACAGGGGAATTTGACAACTTTGACAAAAAACAGGGGAATTTGACAACTTTGACAAAAAACAGGGGAATTTGACAACTTTGACAAAAAACAGGGGAATTTGACAACTTTGACAAAAAACAGGGGAATTTGACAACTTTGACAAAAAACAGGGGAATTTGACAACTTTGACAAAAAACAGGGGAATTTGACAACTTTGACAAAAAACAGGGGAATTTGACAACTTTGACAAAAAACAGGGGAATTTGACAACTTTGACAAAAAACAGGGGAATTTGACAACTTTGACAAAAAACAGGGGAATTTGACAACTTTGACAAAAAACAGGGGAATTTGACAACTTTGACAAAAAACAGGGGAATTTGACAACTTTGACAAAAAACAGGGGAATTTGACAACTTTGACAAAAAACAGGGGAATTTGACAACTTTGACAAAAAACAGGGGAATTTGACAACTTTGACAAAAAACAGGGGAATTTGACAACTTTGACAAAAAACAGGGGAATTTGACAACTTTGACAAAAAACAGGGGAATTTGACAACTTTGACAAAAAACAGGGGAATTTGACAACTTTGACAAAAAACAGGGGAATTTGACAACTTTGACAAAAAACAGGGGAATTTGACAACTTTGACAAAAAACAGGGGAATTTGACAACTTTGACAAAAAACAGGGGAATTTGACAACTTTGACAAAAAACAGGGGAATTTGACAACTTTGACAAAAAACAGGGGAATTTGACAACTTTGACAAAAAACAGGGGAATTTGACAACTTTGACAAAAAACAGGGGAATTTGACAACTTTGACAAAAAACAGGGGAATTTGACAACTTTGACAAAAAACAGGGGAATTTGACAACTTTGACAAAAAACAGGGGAATTTGACAACTTTGACAAAAAACAGGGGAATTTGACAACTTTGACAAAAAACAGGGGAATTTGACAACTTTGACAAAAAACAGGGGAATTTGACAACTTTGACAAAAAACAGGGGAATTTGACAACTTTGACAAAAAACAGGGGAATTTGACAACTTTGACAAAAAACAGGGGAATTTGACAACTTTGACAAAAAACAGGGGAATTTGACAACTTTGACAAAAAACAGGGGAATTTGACAACTTTGACAAAAAACAGGGGAATTTGACAACTTTGACAAAAAACAGGGGAATTTGACAACTTTGACAAAAAACAGGGGAATTTGACAACTTTGACAAAAAACAGGGGAATTTGACAACTTTGACAAAAAACAGGGGAATTTGACAACTTTGACAAAAAACAGGGGAATTTGACAACTTTGACAAAAAACAGGGGAATTTGACAACTTTGACAAAAAACAGGGGAATTTGACAACTTTGACAAAAAACAGGGGAATTTGACAACTTTGACAAAAAACAGGGGAATTTGACAACTTTGACAAAAAACAGGGGAATTTGACAACTTTGACAAAAAACAGGGGAATTTGACAACTTTGACAAAAAACAGGGGAATTTGACAACTTTGACAAAAAACAGGGGAATTTGACAACTTTGACAAAAAACAGGGGAATTTGACAACTTTGACAAAAAACAGGGGAATTTGACAACTTTGACAAAAAACAGGGGAATTTGACAACTTTGACAAAAAACAGGGGAATTTGACAACTTTGACAAAAAACAGGGGAATTTGACAACTTTGACAAAAAACAGGGGAATTTGACAACTTTGACAAAAAACAGGGGAATTTGACAACTTTGACAAAAAACAGGGGAATTTGACAACTTTGACAAAAAACAGGGGAATTTGACAACTTTGACAAAAAACAGGGGAATTTGACAACTTTGACAAAAAACAGGGGAATTTGACAACTTTGACAAAAAACAGGGGAATTTGACAACTTTGACAAAAAACAGGGGAATTTGACAACTTTGACAAAAAACAGGGGAATTTGACAACTTTGACAAAAAACAGGGGAATTTGACAACTTTGACAAAAAACAGGGGAATTTGACAACTTTGACAAAAAACAGGGGAATTTGACAACTTTGACAAAAAACAGGGGAATTTGACAACTTTGACAAAAAACAGGGGAATTTGACAACTTTGACAAAAAACAGGGGAATTTGACAACTTTGACAAAAAACAGGGGAATTTGACAACTTTGACAAAAAACAGGGGAATTTGACAACTTTGACAAAAAACAGGGGAATTTGACAACTTTGACAAAAAACAGGGGAATTTGACAACTTTGACAAAAAACAGGGGAATTTGACAACTTTGACAAAAAACAGGGGAATTTGACAACTTTGACAAAAAACAGGGGAATTTGACAACTTTGACAAAAAACAGGGGAATTTGACAACTTTGACAAAAAACAGGGGAATTTGACAACTTTGACAAAAAACAGGGGAATTTGACAACTTTGACAAAAAACAGGGGAATTTGACAACTTTGACAAAAAACAGGGGAATTTGACAACTTTGACAAAAAACAGGGGAATTTGACAACTTTGACAAAAAACAGGGGAATTTGACAACTTTGACAAAAAACAGGGGAATTTGACAACTTTGACAAAAAAAAGGGGAATTTGACAATTTTGATAAAAAATAGGGGAATTTGACAATTTTGAAAATAAGGGGAATTTGACAATTTTGAAAAAAAAACGGGAATTTGACAATTTTGATAAAAAAAAAAAACAGGGGAAAACAATTAGTAAAAAATTAATTATAAAAACAAAAAATTGCTTGTAAAAGCATAAAATCAATAAAGTACGTGAAAGGATGCGAGGCAGCATTGTACTAAACAATTGACAGTTTAATTATTTAATATATTCATAAATTAGCCTTAAGAGATATTAATATATTGACGCTCCCTTATAGTGATAGAAAATGACTCAATGTACAACAACTTTTTATAAGTTACCATCAATATTAAGTTACAATTTCAACAGTAATTACTTACCTAATAGAAACATCCGACATCATGTAACTGATTATTTTTTCAATTTTTAAGTTTTTGGTAGTATTCATACTACGGCACGTTTAAATTTTAACTTTGAATTTGGCTAGAGCACCTGTACTGGAAATATGGGGAGGTCCGTGGTTCGAGTCCCAGCGTTGAAGTCTATTTTTCTCTGTCTTTTTCCCTTTGTAAATAGAAATGATAATAGTCCAGGAGATAGCGAGCAAAAAAGTGTCTGACTAACATCAAGCTAGAATTTTGTATACAAGTTAATCTTTTAGTGCCTTTTAAGAATATGTGGTAGGCTAAGTTCGTCTGCGGGACATAGGTTGGCAATAGGCATTTGAAAAAAACAAAATGTTGGAGAGTGGCCATGTCCTGC
Source organism: Gerris buenoi (assembly GCA_001010745.2). Classification (NCBI taxonomy): domain Eukaryota; kingdom Metazoa; phylum Arthropoda; class Insecta; order Hemiptera; family Gerridae; genus Gerris; species Gerris buenoi. The sequence goes on along the minus strand of KZ652751.1, from coordinate 100,916 downwards.
CAATTATGGTGGACAATGTGATTTTCATGATCCTGAGTTCAGAATTAGTTAGTAGACAAAAAATCAAGTCGATGTTATTTTCACAGTTGATAGGTTTGTTATTCAAATATTACTAAAATTCAACATGGTCGCCTGTCATGAGACGAACTAACACCAACTTGATTGTCGGTCTATTAACTAATTCTGTACTCAGGATCATGAAAATCATACTGTCCACCATAATTGGTAAGACATGGCCGCTCTCCAACGGTTTGTTTTTTTAACATGCCTATTTCCAAGCTATATCCCTCAGGCGAACTTAGCGGACCACATATTCTTAAAAGGCGCCAAATGATTGACTTGTATACAAAATTCTAGCTTGATGTTAGTCAGACATTTTTTTGCACGCTATCTCCTGGACTATAATTTGATTTGATTATTTTTTGTCATTTTAGAAATAAATAAACTTAAGTGGATAACGTTGTCAAACGAATTCGTGATGGGCATTGGTAAAATGAAGATGTGCACCAAATTTCAACTAAATCGGTCTACTTTTACTCAAGTTATCGTCATCGGTTGGATTTGTGACGATCTGTTATTTTCCGGAATCACTCCCCGGACTACAGAAGCTGTAACGGTCCATAAGAAACTTCGTTCCAATAATATGATTGACAGATATGACGCTAAATGAAGTACAATGTGACTTGTATAATTATAACATGTTCAGAATAGTTAAGTCTCAGTTGGGGTGAAGATTAATTGTTCAAGATCGCTTGAACACCTCTACCTACATTGACCTGCCATACCCGCTCTACACAATACCCAGGCTAATTTAAATAGACCGGCCCTGTTATTACCTTATCTTTGATTAGAAGTCTGGATCTTCCTCCCCTGGCAAAACTGCCCACAGTTTCAAAAATTCGAATATGTAACGGCCTAAATTGGGAGGGAAGATCAGAGTGTGACGAGATCGAGTGTGAGTCTAAACCTCTATGTGATCGGTGGCCATTTTTCCTATCAAGTATTTTTATTCGTTTTTATCTAGATATATTCATGGCATCCAGGATGTATCTAGCTTACCTGGTATCCAGGAAACATTATTCCATTACTTCTCCTAGGTATTCAGGAAAGTAATTGGTATTCAACAGTGCTTGCCTCCAGTTTCTCACCATGTCGCCGTCACCACTGCACCACACTTCACCTCACCTCTCCAACAGATAATTTACCTTTATTTTGCTAGGCAATTATTACTATGTTATTTACTATTATCTGTACATAAAGGCCTAAATACAAACTACAGTCCGCTAAACATATTCTACTTTTATTCTTTTATTTATTATTATTATTAATTTCGTGGCCAGGTCAGGATAACCTCCCCCTGGTGCGAACATTAATAATGGCTATATTATTTTTAAGTCGCAGAAGAATTTACGAGTAATACCTGCTATAATGAGAAGGGTTGGAGTTAGTGATAGTGGAAAACTTTCCCTTCAAACTGTTGAGAGAAAAGTAAATTCGACTTTCCCAAGTTTATTGAATCACAAAAAGACGGAATTCACTTTTTATTAAAAGTCCGACACTATTTTCCCAGATGTTATTAAGGTTACTCTAGCACACAAGTTGAAAATTCTCTGCCTTGAGAAGGTAAAGAAAAACACTAAGTGACAGAGTTGAAACTAAGAAAAGATGTATCGACATCTTCAGCTAAACCACTTTGAAACTTTTCCTAACTTAGTAACTCAAGTAATGCAAAATTCCGATATCAAATTATCCGTGAAATCTAGAAGAAAAACATATATGTTTATATTTGTGTACACACATACTTTCAAAAAAATAGATTTCCAATAAAAAATATCACGTACATACTTTTGTTGATTTTATGATTTTACTAGCCATTGTTGTCTATTTTTTTTAAATTTTTTCTTCCGGTTTTTTACTTTCTCATATAGGTAAAGAGAAAGTATTATGATAGCGCGAAAATTCAAGTTTGATATTTTGATAGATTTACACATTTAGAGGTTCCCTAAGTCTAAGAAACTGGTTTTTAAAAAATGTTTGTCTGTCGTCTGTACACACGCCTGGAGCCTAAACTACTGTTTAGAAAAATCATTTCTCGAGGTGAAATTGAGAATTAATTTTAGCTCCAAATTTCAAAAACACTGAAAAACGTGAAAAAAATTATTTATCGAAAACCGTTCAGACGATTTTTATTAAAAAAATTCTAAAATGTAGTCCATTTAAATAAGAATCCGACCATAAAAGCAGTTTTCCCGGGCAAAATCTAGTTCCTGAGAAAATAGCTTAAACGTGGACGGAGAGAGCCCGGGTAAAGTAATAAATTTGATCAATAAAACAGCTTAATTATAATTTCTTAACATAGTTTATGATGAGATTCTGAGAGTTAAAACTAAATGTCTCCTTTTCCGATCTAGATAATATTAAATTTTAAATTATCCTTTTTCCAACTCTTAGAGACCCTTAAACCCTTAAAGGTTCCAATAAACAAATAAAATATTAAGTACATTTCTAAAATCTCAACTAAAAATATCCCTGTAATAAATATATATTTGAAATTCATATACATATACATATTTTTAATAATTCGTCGATTGTTACTATTTACAACTGCTATGGAAATGCCGATATTATAAAATATAGCACTTAAATATTTAATCTATTGGATAACTTTTTTAACGGCGTGAATAACATTTCACTTTAACGCGATATTATTCTCCGAGTTATAACATTATTATATTTTTTTCTCGTTTACAAGCTCAAATAATAAAAGTTGTAAGAGGTCTTATTTATCACTTTATTTTCATAAGTCTTGAATACTATTTATATTTATAACTACCAAAAAAAGTAATTGCTTGTTTATAATTATATTATATTTTATTTAGCTTAAAGCTTTTTCGGTTTTATTTGTAACACTTTTTTTAAAAAATATTATAATACAAATAAATAGATAAAGTTATTGAGAGAGTATAAGGTTAGAGTTTGTATCAACCTTTTGAATAACAAAACGATCCTTAGCTGCTCCACACTCCACACAATATAACTATTTCAAAACTAAAGAAAAAATACGACACACTCAAGATTGATACTAAGAGTCTTCCGAATGGCAGACACAGAACTTATTTCAATAAGGATTTAAGGGCACTTCTTAAGACTGTGACTCGCCTTTATAAAACACAGAAGGGAGTAACAATCTAAAAGAAGGTGCACGGAATATTTTTCGTTAGACTGTTACTCCCTTTATAAAAAAAACAGATGAGAGTAACATTCTAAAGTAGGTGTACGGAATGTTCTTCTATAGAATGTTACTCGCCTTATAAAAAACAGAAGAGAGATATTCGTTTGTCCCAAATTTCGTTGGACTAAACATCGCTTTGTTAATAGTTATTTAGACAAAGGAATGAATAAATAATTTTATCTCCTGAAGCGAGAAAAAGATAATTTTGGATTATTTTAGACGGACTAAAGTAAGTTTTTTCTTCCATGAACTCAAAAAATAGGGAGAAAAAGAAGGATTGCCAACTTAATTATTTTATAAATAGTAGATAATGAATAGCTAAAATAGTTATAATAAGAAGCATTATTCCCTAGACTAGGCCTCGAGAATTAAAAAGTCTAATTCCCTCGGCTTCCCTCGAGATTTAGGGGGACCATGGCTCCTTTGGCTTCGCCTCAAGAACCAACTTATTCGCTCAGGGAATAATGGCATACTTTACTCCCTAGGTGCATAAATAACTATTGTTTATTCATACAGTATTTATTAACAATTTAAAGATGTAAGTTTTTAAGGATTAAAAATCAATTCGATTCCAATGTGAATCCTTTGAACTGCAATATTAACAAACACTAAAAGAAAAAATATCAAAATATTGAACCCTTTATGTCGTCAATTTATGATTTATGTTAAGTTTTTGATTCAGTTCCAAGTTCATTGGTTCGACGATACCAAATAATGGAAGAAAATATATATATATATATGTCTATATGTTAAGGCATGAACCAGGAGTTTGGTCGAAATATAGCCACATGTCTACATCTTTATGTGTTAAAGAAAACTTATTACCCTTTACGACCCACTCATAAAAAAGAAGATACTAAATAAGAGGGACAAATTCTCATTTACACGATTATAATGTTATGTTCGGTAATCTCAGAAGCGTTGAAGAAGATCAAAGTAAGAATATAATTTAAATTCAGTTAAATTTCTATGAATATTCCAATTAATTCCCTATAAAGTGAAAAATATGGTCATATCTTCGCCTTAAAAAAAAGAATCCATTAACAAAGTTAGGTTTTTTGTCCACTGGATGTTTTGACAAAGTTAAAAACAGGGTGGAAGTTGATTATGACTTGTATCAAGTTGGGGCGCTCATATGAAGCTCTCCATTTACCCTTATGTTACATCATAAAACAAAATTATAGCTCCACATCAAAAAGTTTCATCATATATCGGCTTCTTTCGGAAACTTGAAGTAAACAAACTTTTGAAATCCAATAAAAATGTTTTTTCTTTTAAGTCAATTTTCTCCAATAGAAGTTTATTGATTGGCAATTACTAATAATTCAAAAAGTAAGTAATTAAAATCTCATAAAGTTTATTTATAAAGTATTTATTGCTTTCGATATTAAATGAAGTAAATAGTAAGTAGTCGTTGATCATTGTGTCTATTCTAAAAAATAGAAGCTTAGTTTTAGATATCAGAGATCATTTTTGGTATCGTGTCTGTCGTTCTTTCACTCAATATTCTTGAGAATCATCATATCTTAAAAACTAGTTGTCCAATTTTGATGAAATTTGGATGGCAGATCACAATTAGCTTAAAAAATAAAATGATAATGATGGAACCATACAATGATAGAATCTAATAATGAGAGGATCATACAATGGTAGGATCATATAATGATAGGACCATACAGTGATAGGACCATACAATGATAGGATTATTTAATATTATAGGATCATCTTAACATTATATGATCCAATCATATTATGATTTGACTCGAGGAAGATATTTGACATAACAAATGTGTGAACATTTATCGGTCTTAAAATCTAAACAGATCTAGACAATTACACTTTTAATACCCAGTGTGAACACATCATTTTTGCGACCATTTGTTTCATAATTAGACGCGATGAAGCTATGTGCCACACTAATATGTAGACTATTGCTTCCGAGCTTATCGAAGCTTAAGAAGGCAGCGTGATCGTAGAACCAAATTAGTTTTGTCTCTGAATTTTAAAATTTTTAAGACAGAAATTCTTTTCAGGCACAAGGGGACTTTTTGGTCTCGTGAATGTCTATCGTTTAACATTATTGTATAATGAATAGCTAAAATAGTTATAATAAGAAGCATTATTCCCTAGACTAGGCCTCGAGAATTAAAAAGTCTAATTCCCTCGGCTTCCCTCGAGATTTAGGGGGACCATGGCTCCTTTGGCTTCGCCTCAAGAACCAACTTATTCGCTCAGGGAATAATGGCTTACTTTACTCCCTAGGTGCATAAATAACTATTGTTTATTCATACAGTATTTATTAACAATTTAAAGATGTAAGTTTTTAAGGATTAAAAATCAATTCGATTCCAATGTGAATCCTTTGAACTGCAATATTAACAAACACTAAAAGAAAAAATATCAAAATATTGAACCCTTTATGTCGTCAATTTATGATTTATGTTAAGTTTTTGATTCAGTTCCAAGTTCATTGGTTCGACGATACCAAATAATGGAAGAAAATATATACAGTAGAATCCCGATATATCGTATCTTCAAGGGGTCGAAGAAAAAATACGATATATCGAGTAGTTCACTAAATCGGGATTATGAATATTGATGGTAAAAAAAAAGAAAAATTAATGTAATAATTAAGACTTGTATTTATTTTGCACATAAAAATACACTGTGTATGATCATAAAAAAATTAAATATGTACTTGGTTTAAAGNTATTATAATACAAATAAATAGATAAAGTTATTGAGAGAGTATAAGGTTAGAGTTTGTATCAACCTTTTGAATAACAAAACGATCCTTAGCTGCTCCACACTCCACACAATATAACTATTTCAAAACTAAAGAAAAAATACGACACACTGGAGATTGATACTAAGAGTCTTCCGAATGGCAGACACAGAACTTATTTCAATAAGGATTTAAGGGCACTTCTTAAGACTGTGACTCGCCTTTATAAAACACAGAAGGGAGTAACAATCTAAAAGAAGGTGCACGGAATATTTTTCGTTAGACTGTTACTCCCTTTATAAAAAAAACAGATGAGAGTAACATTCTAAAGTAGGTGTACGGAATGTTCTTCTATAGAATGTTACTCGCCTTATAAAAAACAGAAGAGAGATATTCGTTTGTCCCAAATTTCGTTGGACTAAACATCGCTTTGTTAATAGTTATTTAGACAAAGGAATGAATAAATAATTTTATCTCCTGAAGCGAGAAAAAGATAATTTTGGATTATTTTAGACGGACTAAAGTAAGTTTTTTCTTCCATGAACTCAAAAAATAGGGAGAAAAAGAAGGATTGCCAACTTAATTATTTTATAAATAGTAGATAATGAATAGCTAAAATAGTTATAATAAGAAGCATTATTCCCTAGACTAGGCCTCGAGAATTAAAAAGTCTAATTCCCTCGGCTTCCCTCGAGATTTAGGGGGACCATGGCTCCTTTGGCTTCGCCTCAAGAACCAACTTATTCGCTCAGGGAATAATGGCATACTTTACTCCCTAGGTGCATAAATAACTATTGTTTATTCATACAGTATTTATTAACAATTTAAAGATGTAAGTTTTTAAGGATTAAAAATCAATTCGATTCCAATGTGAATCCTTTGAACTGCAATATTAACAAACACTAAAAGAAAAAATATCAAAATATTGAACCCTTTATGTCGTCAATTTATGATTTATGTTAAGTTTTTGATTCAGTTCCAAGTTCATTGGTTCGACGATACCAAATAATGGAAGAAAATATATATATATATATGTCTATATGTTAAGGCATGAACCAGGAGTTTGGTCGAAATATAGCCACATGTCTACATCTTTATGTGTTAAAGAAAACTTATTACCCTTTACGACCCACTCATAAAAAAGAAGATACTAAATAAGAGGGACAAATTCTCATTTACACGATTATAATGTTATGTTCGGTAATCTCAGAAGCGTTGAAGAAGATCAAAGTAAGAATATAATTTAAATTCAGTTAAATTTCTATGAATATTCCAATTAATTCCCTATAAAGTGAAAAATATGGTCATATCTTCGCCTTAAAAAAAAGAATCCATTAACAAAGTTAGGTTTTTTGTCCACTGGATGTTTTGACAAAGTTAAAAACAGGGTGGAAGTTGATTATGACTTGTATCAAGTTGGGGCGCTCATATGAAGCTCTCCATTTACCCTTATGTTACATCATAAAACAAAATTATAGCTCCACATCAAAAAGTTTCATCATATATCGGCTTCTTTCGGAAACTTGAAGTAAAAAAACTTTTGAAATCCAATAAAAATGTTTTTTCTTTTAAGTCAATTTTCTCCAATAGAAGTTTATTGATTGGCAATTACTAATAATTCAAAAAGTAATAATTAAAATACGATAAATTCATTGATGTATTATAAATTAATTATTGCTTTCGATATTAAATAAAGTAAACAGTAAACAGTAAGTAGTAATTGATCTTCTTAGTTTTAGATATGAGAGATCATTTTTGGTATCGTGTCTGTCGTTCTTTCAATCAACATTTTTGCGAATCATATCATATCTTAAACAAGTAATGCGCGCTGCACGTAAGTACGTGAGGCGATAATCACCGGTTTCTGTACGATTAAGTAAAATTATTAAGTGTAATTGTTGCATATTCTTTTTCTACACTTAAAGAACATTAAATTGTATAACATGTCAAAAAAACTTTTTTTTAGTCACTCACTATATTGGCCACCATCATGAAAATATTACGTGGGTTATTTTAATAGTTGCACCTTTTTTTTTTCTACACTTCAAGACCTTTAAATTGATGTATAACATGTCATGGTAACTAAAAAAAGCCAACGGACGGACAGACAGACAGAGCCGTTATATAAGATTTATTTTTGTACTTTGTACAGAAACATACTCGTACGATTTTAATGAAATTTGGATGGCAAAAAAATTATAATTATAATGATGGAACCATACAATGATAGAATCTAATAATGAGAGGACCATACAGTGGTAGGATCATATATTGAAAGGACCATGTTATATGATAGGATCATAATAATAATATTATATAATATTATCATCCTATCATTATATGAACGGATCATATCGTGATTTGACGCGAGGAAGATATGTGACACAAAAAATGTATCGGTCTGAAAATCTAAACAGATTTTTTTTAATACCCAGTGAGATCACATCATTTTATACTGCTGCGACCATTCGTTTCATAATTAGACGCGATGAAGCTATGTGCCACACTAATTTGTAGACTATTGCTTCTGAGCTTAACGAAGGTAAGAAGGCAGCGTGGTCGTTTTTTCAGAACCAAATTACTTTTGTGTCTGAATTTTAAAATTTGTAAGACAGAAATTCTTTTCAGGCACAAGGGGACTTTTTGGTCTCGTGAATGTCTATCGTTTAACATTATTGTATTGTGTTGCCCCAACATAATGTNGAACCAGGAGTTTGGTCGAAATATAGCCACATGTCTACATCTTTATGTGTTAAAGAAAACTTATTACCCTTTACGACCCACTCATAAAAAAGAAGATACTAAATAAGAGGGACAAATTCTCATTTACACGATTATAATGTTATGTTCGGTAATCTCAGAAGCGTTGAAGAAGATCAAAGTAAGAATATAATTTAAATTCAGTTAAATTTCTATGAATATTCCAATTAATTCCCTATAAAGTGAAAAATATGGTCATATCTTCGCCTTAAAAAAAAGAATCCATTAACAAAGTTAGGTTTTTTGTCCACTGGATGTTTTGACAAAGTTAAAAACAGGGTGGAAGTTGATTATGACTTGTATCAAGTTGGGGCGCTCATATGAAGCTCTCCATTTACCCTTATGTTACATCATAAAACAAAATTATAGCTCCACATCAAAAAGTTTCATCATATATCGGCTTCTTTCGGAAACTTGAAGTAAACAAACTTTTGAAATCCAATAAAAATGTTTTTTCTTTTAAGTCAATTTTCTCCAATAGAAGTTTATTGATTGGCAATTACTAATAATTCAAAAAGTAATAATTAAAATACGATAAATTCATTGATGTATTATAAATTAATTATTGCTTTCGATATTAAATAAAGTAAACAGTAAACAGTAAGTAGTAATTGATCTTCTTAGTTTTAGATATGAGAGATCATTTTTGGTATCGTGTCTGTCGTTCTTTCAATCAACATTTTTGCGAATCATATCATATCTTAAACAAGTAATGCGCGCTGCACGTAAGTACGTGAGGCGATAATCACCGGTTTCTGTACGATTAAGTAAAATTATTAAGTGTAATTGTTGCATATTCTTTTTCTACACTTAAAGAACATTAAATTGTATAACATGTCAAAAAAACTTTTTTTTAGTCACTCACTATATTGGCCACCATCATGAAAATATTACGTGGGTTATTTTAATAGTTGCACCTTTTTTTTTTCTACACTTCAAGACCTTTAAATTGATGTATAACATGTCATGGTAACTAAAAAAAGCCAACGGACGGACAGACAGACAGAGCCGTTATATAAGATTTATTTTTGTACTTTGTACAGAAACATACTCGTACGATTTTAATGAAATTTGGATGGCAAAAAAATTATAATTATAATGATGGAACCATACAATGATAGAATCTAATAATGAGAGGACCATACAGTGGTAGGATCATATATTGAAAGGACCATGTTATATGATAGGATCATAATAATAATATTATATAATATTATCATCCTATCATTATATGAACGGATCATATCGTGATTTGACGCGAGGAAGATATGTGACACAAAAAATGTATCGGTCTGAAAATCTAAACAGATTTTTTTTAATACCCAGTGAGATCACATCATTTTATACTGCTGCGACCATTCGTTTCATAATTAGACGCGATGAAGCTATGTGCCACACTAATTTGTAGACTATTGCTTCTGAGCTTAACGAAGGTAAGAAGGCAGCGTGGTCGTTTTTTCAGAACCAAATTACTTTTGTGTCTGAATTTTAAAATTTGTAAGACAGAAATTCTTTTCAGGCACAAGGGGACTTTTTGGTCTCGTGAATGTCTATCGTTTAACATTATTGTATTGTGCTGCCCCAACATAATGTCTTAGTAACTGCTCATCCTTTAAAATGTAATTTAGATGGTAAATCCAAATTCCAGATTCAAATAGTTTTTTGTAGTTAGTTTACATGTGGTGGGCGATAAAATAGTGTACGCACCACGAGCAGTAAGCGACATGACAGGCCTCGGGTGTTAAACGCACTCGTGCTTTCAAACTTCGCCCTCGGCCTGTAATAACGCCCTTACTGCTCTAGG
>KZ652751.1:55254-67442 GCA_001010745.2 Gerris buenoi | reverse complement strand
CCACTTGCTTAGCTAAAGTCCTTTAAATTTTACCCCCCTCCTCCCGTCCTCTAAAAAAGAGGGAAGCGTACATAAAAAAGTTGGGGACTTTTCAGGTATTAATTGCAATGGCATAACAAAGCTCTCTATGAAAAAAAATTGTGGCTTAAAATTATTCCGAAGAAAAAACCTATATTGACTGGACTATAAGTATTAATTTAGCAAAAGTTAAAGAGCGTAGACGGTGAAAATTAATCTGCGAACTACTTTTCATAAACTAAAAAAGTCTCATACGAATCAGATAAGTACTTCTGAAGCTATAGGTGTAAATAAATGTATATTAGTGCAAATGTGGAAAAGAAAAAAATAGGAGCATAAGGTTGAAACTTACATGAGACCAACAATGGGCTAATATGACATACCACCGAAATTTCCTTGAAATTAGTTCGCAAAAATTGCCACACGGACAGAAAGACACGGAACCAAAATTTTTCCCTGATATCTGAAACGGATTTCTGTGTGGAATTTTTTGAAATCGGAGACCTAAAATTGTTTTGTTCTTCAGAACGATTACATAGCTTCCGTTACCTTTGATGACCTCGGAAGCAAAACAAAAAAAGTTTAATATAAGATTTTAGGTATAAAAGAAGCGTTAAGAAGCGAAGAAGCTATGTGCCACACTAATTGGCAGACTATATTAAATAACATTGAATATACATTTGTGATTATACTACAAATTTAGAGGATTTATGTATTTGATTTGGATCTACGAAAAGATTCAGACTATTACATCCTATACAATTACTACGTTCACACATCGTTTTGGAAACGGTTTTGAAAACGATCATATCGGCGAGATCGACGGATCGTATCGGTTTAGATCCGTTCCACCAAAAATACGTGATCGGAACGGGGAATCGAATTCAAAACGCTCGTGTGAACAGATCGTGGAGCGGATCAAGATACCAGGTTATTTTACTCTTTCCACTTTTCATGTTCTTTGTTTTCGTAAGCTTCCGTTTCTTTTCTTTTAACTGCAAAAACGTTTTTAAACAAAAGTTAATACAATAAAGAACCTGTAAAAACTTAATAACTTGTAATTGAAATGGTAAAAATGCGCGAACATATTAGGTAACAAGAAAAAAGGTTTTACTCTTGAAGTCACCGTTATGAAATATTGAAAACAAATATTTCGATCACCTGTAGTTTTTGTTGTACGAACGCGAATCGTTTTGAAAACGAATTGGATCCGAAAAGCTTTCAAAACGATGTGTGAACGTAGTAAATGTAAAATGTTTCGTGTTTTGTTCCCAGTATCCACGTCTTGTTGCAGAGACGTAATATTTATTGATGTTCAATATGAAGCATTACGATTGGTTCCAATTCCTAACCAATCCCATCCATAAGTCCCAGTGAAGTCCTTAATTCTCCAGCTTTGTTTTCATCTGCAATGAATGATCAGACCCAGACCTCTTTTCCGGATCCCAACAATTTACCATTTTCCGAATTCCTCGGATACATTCCTCTCTAAACCATTTTCTCTTTACCTTAAACATTCCGCCAACTCATTCAACTATTCTCACTTCTAAAACACTTATATTTAAGAGGACTGATGATAATCTAAAGAAGAATTTGTAATCATAATTAATTTAATTTTAAAAATTAATTGGGCAATATTGGCGTGTTAAAGCATAANGACATTGTCGACCGTGTCGATCGACATTGTCGACCGTGTCGATCGACATTGTCGACCGTGTCGATCGACATTGTCGACCGTGTCGATCGACATTGTCGACCGTGTCGATCGACATTGTCGACCGTGTCGATCGACATTGTCGACCGTGTCGATTGACATAGTGTGGACACGGCTTTATAATATAACTCGTCACTTTTTGTACGGAGTGCTGAATAAAAGTGGTTTTCGTAAAAAGTATTTTAAGTTCTGTGATTTATGGAATATTTTTATTAGCTTTCATTACCCTGGCATCAACTGTATTGGCAGTTATTGTTTTATTCTTTAATGTCATATTGACAAATACTTTTTATGTTTATATATCAACGTAATGCTTTGAGACCCAGCGGACATTTTTAGCTAAAACTTCATNTTACTACGTTCACACATCGTTTTGGAAACGGTTTTGAAAACGATCATATCGGCGAGATCGACGGATCGTATCGGTTTAGATCCGTTCCACCAAAAATACGTGATCGGAACGGGGAATCGAATTCAAAACGCTCGTGTGAACAGATCGTGGAGCGGATCAAGATACCAGGTTATTTTACTCTTTCCACTTTTCATGTTCTTTGTTTTCGTAAGCTTCCGTTTCTTTTCTTTTAACTGCAAAAACGTTTTTAAACAAAAGTTAATACAATAAAGAACCTGTAAAAACTTAATAACTTGTAATTGAAATGGTAAAAATACACGAACATATTAGGTAACAAGAAAAAAGGTTTTACTCTTGAAGTCACCGTTATGAAATATTGAAAACAAATATTTCGATCGCCTGTAGTTTTTGTTGTACGAACGCGAATCGTTTTGAAAACGAATTGGATCCGAAACGCTTTCAAAACGATGTGTGAACGTAGTAAATGTAAAATGTTTCGTGTTTTGTTCCCAGTATCCACGTCTTGTTGCAGAGACGTAATATTTATTGATGTTCAATATGAAGCATTACGATTGGTTCCAATTTCTAACCAATCCGATCCCTAAGTCCCAGCGAAGTCCTTATGCTCCAGCTTTGTTTTCATCTACAATGAATGACCGGACCCAGACCTCTTTTCCGGATCCCAACAATTTACCATTTTCCGAATTCCTCGGATACATTCCTCTCTAAACCATTTTCTCTTTACCTTAAACATTCCGCCAACTCATTCAACTATTCTCACTTCTAAAACACTTATATTTAAGAGGACTGATGATAATCTAAAGAAGAATTTGTAATCATAATTAATTTAATTTTAAAAATTAATTGGGCAATATTGGCGTGTTAAAGCATAATATCAATAAAGTACGGGATTGGAAACGATGAAGCTATGTGCCACTCTAATTGGAGGTCTATTTTTTAAATAAATCGTAAGCGTGGCTCCGAAAATTTCGATTAATTAAGACACATCTGCGATAGACATACGCAATCAAAGGTCATCGCTATTTGACCAGCTGACATTACCATCTGTGTTTATATATAGTCATCCCTCAATCATGGTGCCAACTCAAAAAAATATTGTCACTAGACAAAACAGATTTTAACCTTTGTTTGGACAGTGTTGACACTGAAGATTTAAAGCATTGTAGGTCTCAGTTTAGAAACATAACTTTCAGTTTTAACTTCTCTAGGGAAATTTATGGAAAAAAACAATGAATACGGAAGGTTACAGCAATTAGGGTTATAACTTTTAGACAATCATGTTAAAACCCTACTTTATTTATGAATAGGAAATTATTCTCATCCTTGACTATTGTTCTGTCTTTCAAAATGTACCAAATTTATGTTTTTCACAGGCGATTTAGTATGAAAGCATTATATAGGACATATATATGAAAACTTCTTTAGATTGTTACTCCCNTTCCTCGGATACATTCCTCTCTAAACCATTTTCTCTTTACCTTAAACATTCCGCCAACTCATTCAACTATTCTCACTTCTAAAACACTTATATTTAAGAGGACTGATGATAATCTAAAGAAGAATTTGTAATCATAATTAATTTAATTTTAAAAATTAATTGGGCAATATTGGCGTGTTAAAGCATAATATCAATAAAGTACGGGATTGGAAACGATGAAGCTATGTGCCACTCTAATTGGAGGTCTATTTTTTAAATAAATCGTAAGCGTGGCTCCGAAAATTTCGATTAATTAAGACACATCTGCGATAGACATACGCAATCAAAGGTCATCGCTATTTGACCAGCTGACATTACCATCTGTGTTTATATATAGTCATCCCTCAATCATGGTGCCAACTCAAAAAAATATTGTCACTAGACAAAACAGATTTTAACCTTTGTTTGGACAGTGTTGACACTGAAGATTTAAAGCATTGTAGGTCTCAGTTTAGAAACATAACTTTCAGTTTTAACTTCTCTAGGGAAATTTATGGAAAAAAACAATGAATACGGAAGGTTACAGCAATTAGGGTTATAACTTTTAGACAATCATGTTAAAACCCTACTTTATTTATGAATAGGAAATTATTCTCATCCTTGACTATTGTTCTGTCTTTCAAAATGTACCAAATTTATGTTTTTCACAGGCGATTTAGTATGAAAGCATTATATAGGGACAACATATATATGAAAACTTCTTTAGATTGTTACTCCCTTATGTTTTTTTAGAATATAAATGACTCACTGCTGGAGATAAAATTATTTATGCATTCCTTTGTCTAAATAGCTATCAAGACAAAGGGATGTTTAGTCCAATGTACTTTGGAACAAAGGAATCATGTCCTAGATGATTAATATTCTACTGATGTTTATTCTCCGTTGTTAAAATAACTTATTATTAATAACTTTATGTATTAATTCAGTGTATAGTTTATTACGGCGGTCTCTTTATACTTTGGTTGAACGGGATAACGTCAGATGAATAATAAATTAAAGCTTCGGTGAGTCGATTAATTAGATGCATATTGTACCTTACAATTATCTCTATCTCTGTTGTTAGTAACTCCTCGCAGGGTTTGCTTATCAATAGTCTGTATTGATAAGGCTCGACGCTACCTGTTGTCTACTCTTCACACCTACTCTAGAGAAATCTATCAATATTTAGTCAGTAAAAGTAGAATGCAATAGGCTGCTAAATATAAACTTTATGTTTATGGCCTAATATTATTGGGGAACTGTAAATTGAGGGGTTCAGTATTAAAGTGACCAAGTCCATTGAACCTGATTTTAACTCCATTTTAAAACGAAGTAAAATTGTGTAAATTGCACCGCTAAATATTCCTTTCTCTAACTTAATGATTGGACTAGTGGATTTTATTTTCACTTTTTGTTACATAAGTTGTTCCTTATGTTCCTTTGTCCCAAAATACATTGGACTAAATGTCCTATTGTCTTATTTGAATGTTAGGCCAGATATTGTCACTTTTAATTACAAAAGTGTGATATTCCTTTGTCCCAATGTACATTGCACAAAATAATTTTACTTACGATGGAACCATTGAAAAGAGGTTGAAAGGAATTGGTGCAATGTACCTACCTCGTTCTGGAAGGCAGTGGTGCAATTTACATACCTACCTCGTTCTGGAAGGCAGTGGTGCAATTTACATACCTACCTCGTTCTGGAAGGCAGCGGTGCAATTTACATACCTACCTCGTTCTGAAAGGCAGTGGTGCAATTTACATTCCTACCTCGTTCTGGAAGGCAGTGGTGCAATTTACACTATTTTCCTTACTTCGTAAAACATTCTTTTTAATTTCTGCTAAAAACAAAAATGGTGCAATTTACATGTACCGTACCTCAGTCTACTTATTAATTATATTTTCCCATTAATAAATCTGACGAAGGAAAACTAGCAATCTAATTCAATGTTTAATTATAAATACACTTTGATTATTTAATTTGAAATCTCCACGTGCTTAAAAATTTGTTCTGTTTATAATTGAGTTTCATAAAAATAGAAAATAAAGGTTTCAATTATATCGCACGTTTAAATCAATTCTTTGTTTGTTTATTAAAACTAAAAAGATGTTTAATTCTCGATAAAAAGTCTTGAGATCTAAAAACGAGAGAGGATTCTAATTTATTGGGGGATTTCGCCTGAGCAGGATAATAAACAGATTGGAGACGTAACCAGCTGAGAGATCAACTTAAAGCAAATAAACACTGCACGCTTCTAACCAAATACAAACTTAGACTCACAAATTGCTTCCTTTGTACGCCACCAACCAGCAACTTACTACGTTCTGTTGTCTTGTGACATCCAGTATCGGTATAGGCATAGGATTAATTGATTTTCTCAAACAATGTCAGCCTTGGCTAACTCCAAGAGCAACGTTATAAAAAAAATATATGTGGTGTCGTGGGACACCCGGTAGGAACGAAGTTCCTTACATTTTTCATTAAAATATAAATTATAAAATCACACTGCTAAGTACTATACTATACAGTAATATACATTGCGGAGTTAGAAAATAGACAAAATTAAAAGTAACGAACAGTTTACTTTTGAATTTTGAAGGCAAAATTAAAAGAAAATAATTATTTGTATAATTAGAGCAATCGTACTATAAATATATACCTATTTAATATAAGNTTTTTAAAAAATGTCAACATAGCTACGACCGTTTTTCTTTTTTTAAGGGGTGTCGCTGTAGGTTTTACTAAAAAATTGTATTCGAAAAAAATGTTCGTCTTATTGAATAGATTTTAAATTTGAAGTTCACGTTTACGTGAGCGTTACGCGTGAACACTTGGACGGATAACGTTGTCCAACGAACTCGTCCTAAGTATTGGTAAAATGAACAAGTTTACCAAATTTCATGAAAATCGGTCAAGAATTACTCAAGTTATCGTCGGGCGTTTCATAATTCGCGGACACACAGACCGATAGACAGACAGACAGACAGACAGACGGAACCAAAAATGTTCCCTGATGTCTGAAACGGATTTCTGTCTTGGAATTTTTAAANTTGTATTCACCTCGTGAGTAAAGTGCCATTATTCCCTTCGCGATAATTATTTCCTTCGGCTTCGCCTCGGGAGCTAATTAGTGTTATTCCCTCGGCTTCGCCTCGGAAATGAAAAACTCTAATTCCCTTGGCTTCGCCTCGGGATTTAGGGACCATGGTTCCTTCGGCTTCGCCTCTAGAACCAACTTTTTCGCTCAGGGAATAATGGCTTACTTTACTCCCTAGGTGCATAAATAACTATTACATTTACGACATATTAAAGATAATAGGGAGAAACATATTATATTTTACAAAAAAAACAAAAAAAAACACATACTTGATGCTGCTCATTTATAATGGGTTGCTAGATACACAGCTTACTGAATCAATCTTTTATCCGACAATAACTTATTAAATAATGTAAAATTTACAGAAATTTAAGTATATAATCATTGTTATACATTTGTGAAAATAAAAACTTTATCAATTCCTATTTATCTATATCTATCTCATCGAAGAAATCACTGGTAAACTTAGGTATAATGTATCTTGAACCAAACCAAAGTCCTTTAACATGAAACTCTCTTAGACCGTGCTTCTCCAAAAACTTTTCTCGGTAATCTAGGTTTAATCATGTCATAGATGATTAAGATTCTACTGATGTTTATTTTCCGTTGTTAAAATAACTTATTATTAATAACTTTATGTATTAATTCAGTGTATAGTTTATTACGGTGGTCTCTTTATACTTTGGTTGAANGGGTTCAAAATTTTCCTCTATTTGGAGAACGACCCAATAACACAATTAGCTTGTTGTTTATCTTCAACATGCGCACAGACATACATTTATTCTCACCTTCATCTTTAAAAATACTCATATAATTTATATGAAATTTGGATTGTTTGTCGAAAGTAGACCTTAGATAGCACCAGATTAATTTCGCAACCGTCTGCGTCTGTGAGCTCTTTAGCTTTTCCTTCATTGATACTTTGGTTCGTGTAAAACATTAATACAATTTGGACAAATTAAAAACTGCTTATTAGTTATCAATTTTTTTTCAAGTCATGGGATAAACCCACAGTATGTAATTCTTATTAATTTTCTTTTGTAATGATAATTTGATAATCATTAATCAAATAAACTCATGAATGATTACTGGAATCATTATCATTATCATTATCCATGGCACAATTGTAATGTTCCACCTTCCAAAACACAGAGGAAACTAGTATTTCGATCACATTTGATTTTGCCTTTGTGTGTGGAAATGCATGACTCATGAGTTTGTAAACGGTTTGTAATTTCAATCACCAACTAGTTACCGAGTTGCCTCGTGTACTTAGGGCTTGATACTGTTATCGTATTATAGAAGTTTCCNAAACTAGTATTTCGATCACATTTGATTTTGCCTTTGTGTGTGGAAATGCATGACTCATGAGTTTGTAAACGGTTTGTAATTTCAATCACCAACTAGTTACCGAGTTGCCTCGTGTACTTAGGGCTTGATACTGTTATCGTATTATAGAAGTTTCCAAACATTCCTGTCTTTACCCCCGTACACTTCACACCTTATAATATCATAAGTATCTAACAGGGGTGTACTAGTGCTGGAAAGCGGTGGAACGCCGTTCCGGTACTGCTTCAGAGATAAGTGATAAATAAACAGGTTAAGTGTGTGCTAATCAGCTCACAGCGAGGATCCGTAGGCAACTCAGTATTGTTTAAGTTAAGCTGTTATTATGTATTGGTTCAGTATTAGTAGTCGTTCAACTGGCTATCACGCATAGCGAGATCACCCTACAAAGTATAGTTGCTTAAAGTTATTTACGCGAGAGTTATTTATGCACCTAGGGAGTACTGTAAGCCATTATTGCCTGTGTGAAAAAGGTGGTTCTTGAAGCCAAGCCGAAAGAACCATGGTTAGAGGATTTGATTCCCTTGGCTGCGCCTCAGGAAACTCCTTTACTAACTATAATTTTTAATAAAATACTTGGTGGAGACGCTATCCCTCCTAATTNGCTTGGGCGGATAACGTTTTCCGACGAACTCAGCCTGGGCACTGGTAAATGAACATGTGTACCAAATTGCATCTATTCGGCGATCATCATACTCAAGTTATCGTCATCTGTAGATTTTGTGACGGATTTTGCGTGACGGTGATTTTATGACGGTGATTTTGGTCGTTTTTTTCGGATTCACTCCCGGACTCCAGAACGTGTCATAAGGAACTTCGTTCCAATAATATTTTAATGTCCATCCACCACGATTTGAAATAAATACGAATTCTCATTTTTACTTTCTTACTTATATAATTATAAATTCATTTTTAAGTTATTTGGTAGTATTCATACTACGAAAAGTTCAAATTGTTTTTTGTTTATGGCAAGACCAACTATACTGAGGTTGGCAAAGTTATATTAAATTGAAAAATGGTATGTGGACTGTATTACATAGAAATAAAGAGATTAAAAATAATGGTTGAAAAATAGGTTTATTGAAGTTATAATAAATATTGAGTTTAAGTTAAAGATACAAAAATTGAAAATAAAAATACAAATTATTAGGAATGGGATGGTTGATGCGTTGAAACGAAATACCTTAAAGCAGGATTCCAGAATGTAAGGTTGAGAATTTGAAGTGATGAGAAAAGATGAGATATTGTAGGATACACTATGACATCACTAGCAGCATACCGGAGGATCAGCTTTGAGTTGATGAAAGGTGGATATGCACTTATGCTATCGCCAGCAGCATAAACACTAGATGAAGGTCCGGGTTCACAATAAGTAAAAAGGTTAAAAGTGTGATGTGAAAAGGTGCTACCTCGGACAGGGTCAGATACAGACTGGTAGGTGGAAAAGGTAAGGGTAAGGTGTAGGGTGATGGAAAAGAGGGAGAGATAGAAGGAAACATAATTAAATTTATTTAGAAATTCATTTTTACGTTTTTGGTAGTATTCATACTACGGAACATTTAAATTTTAATTTAATTCAAATTATAATTATTATTAACTACGGGAAACAATCAGAGAAAAATATGCTCCAGCGCCGGGATTTGAACCACGGGCCTCTAAATTACCAGTCTAGCGCTCTACCATCTAAGCTACACTGGAGAATGATTCCTTCTAACGTTATTATATTTATTTAGAATTAAAAGCAAAACCAAAGGGAACCAGGTGGCCGGAAGCACATAATTAGCAGCAGAGAAAATTTAAGAAATCACTTAACATAAATTTTAATTTAAATGAAATTATAATTATTATTAACAATGAGAGATAGTCAGAGAACATGAAATTCCAATTGATTGTACAAGGTACAGGTACTAATTAGGTACTTTATAATTATTAGCGATAATTCTCGGTCTAGTTCTATCGTCGTAATGTTGACTCCTAAGACTTGTGTTGAAAGCTTAATTCGGGACTAGGTATCGTTATTGACAGAGGAAATTATTCTTCAGTGTAGCTTAGTTAGTTAGAGCGCTAATCTGGAAATATAGGGGCCCGTGGTTCGAGTACCGGTTCTTTACTTCATAGAAAATTATGGATATGTTTTTAGGCAAAGATATATTTTTTATATTTTTATAATTGTACTAATTTTAAATTACTGTCATTTATTTGTACGATAAAAAAGTTCTGTCTGCAAGAAAAGAGTTGTTTTGCGTCAACGAATATTCGGTGGTTATTTTGCTTCCGAGCTTACCAACGGTAGCAAAAGCTATGTGATCGTTCTGAGTTCTGTAGAACGAAAATAGAAAATATAATGTATTATCTCTCCAATTTAAAAAATGTCAAAACAGATATCTGTTTCAGAGACCTGGGAACATTTTTGGTTACGTGTCTGTCTGTCGGTCTGTCTGCCGCTTAATTTTTGCGAACCAACAATCTTAAAAACTACACATCCGATTTTAATGAAATTTCTATGGTAGGTCATAATTTGGTCATTCTCCATATAGAGTTAAATTTGAGAACAACTATTAATGTTGGGCAGTTGTATTTAATAATGACTAGGACATTTTTCTTTTAGAAAACATAAGTCATGCTTACACAAATTAAATGTGTATCATTGCAAAATCTAAACAAATAGTATTTTAAAAAAAAATTAAATACTATTTTTTTCATTCCCCTGGATGTCCCAAGGTCCAGAAGTGATTAAATATACATATCTTATATATATTATAAGTGGAAATAAAGAATGTTTGTATATAATTCCCATACCAGTAATAACTATGTAATAGACGTTGTTTAAAAATTTTGGAAATTGTTTCTAGTTAACCTAAAATACCAAAACGTAATGGTTGTCCCATAAGTTTCACTTCATTCCCCTGCCCAGATTAAATTTCTTAGTTTATGGTTGGTAGACTTGTTTGAATGCATCAGCTGGCTCTTACTGGCAAACCTGACTGTTAAGCCGCGTCCACACTATGTTGACCGACAATGTGGTACAAGCGTGGACGTGTCGCCCGACTTTGTCGAACCATGTCGGGTCGTGTCGAACGCTACCCGAATCTAGTCGGTACGGATCAAAGCAAGTCGAATCGACAACAGTAGTGTGGACGTGTCGAAACATGTCGCTCGACTTTTTTATAGGTACAAAATATATATTTTTTTTTTTATTGAGTGCATTTATTGGTTCTGCTGAGTGCATTTGGTGGTTAAGAGGTCTTTGGTTGGTATTTAGTTTGATTAATTTTATCTTTATGAATTGGAATGACGAACAAATTATATCGTTTGTTGAAATGTACCGTGATGAAGTTGATTGTGGGGCTCAACTCATTCACAATTAAATAATTGTGAAAATAGAAAAAAAAA
Organism: Gerris buenoi; assembly: GCA_001010745.2. NCBI lineage: Eukaryota > Metazoa > Arthropoda > Insecta > Hemiptera > Gerridae > Gerris > Gerris buenoi. The sequence continues at coordinate 56,040 of KZ652751.1, read as the reverse complement.
TAAAAATAGAAACAAAAGGCATAATGGACTAATGGAAATTGCTGTTTCTTTTGGCATTTAGAAAGTTAAGGTTGAAAATAAAATAAAAATGGCTCACTGTAATGGCTTGTCTGAATGACGTGTCTTTTTAATCAATTTTCAAAATAGGAATTATTCATTCGAAAAAAGTTTTGAAAACCCATGTCACACCTGTACTCCAGATTCAACTCATCAACCTCATCAAGCAATAAATCATTTACAAATTCCTCTGTACTATATTTTTTTCCACCTCGAACAATGCTGGGGCTTACCCAAACCCAAAACCTCCTTAGGCGGGGCGACGATCTTGCTGCTTCCAACAACTGCAATGATAATTGCAGCAGCCACCACTGCAATATCTTCTAAATAATTTTTTTTTTTTTTTTTTTTTTAAATCAAATTATAATCATTATTAATAATGGGAGACAAGCAGAGAAAAATAGACTCCTGCGCCGGGACTTGAACCCGGGCCCTCCGTATTTCCAGTACAGATGCTCTGAACCAACTAAGCTACGCGGGAGAATGATTCTTCTCTACCGTAACTGATAACTATACCCCAGATCCAAGCTTTCAATATTCATACATATTTAGCAAGTCAATTTATGACATTAGAACTAAATCGAGAATTAACGCTTATGATTATAAAGTACTCAATTAGTACCTGTACCTTGTACAATTAATTCTAAATTCAATTATTTAAGTTTTGGTAGTTTTCATACTACGGAAAGTTTAAATATCAATTTAAATCAAATTATAATCATTATTAAT